>JAVJIF010013063.1:57500-82343 GCA_038442645.1 Agave tequilana | reverse complement strand
CCGACAAATTTCCTATGAGTCTCTTCCGAGAATTCAAAATTAAATGGTGGGACAAATTTAATCAAGCTCTCTGTTCAGACACAACAGTTACTGAATTCCTCGCCACTGGCAAAAAACTCCAACATCATATTCAACAAATTGCCAAGCAAACGGATCCTTCCACTACTCCAAAATCCAACTCCAAAACCCCAGTTCAACTCCCAGATGACTCTGATTCAGAAGACGAATTCCAACAGTTCTTACAATTCCAAAAATTTAAGAAGATGCAGAAGCAACTCACCCGTTCCCGGGCAAACTCCACGACATCCTCCACCTCCACCGATCCCATCGGTGGCCAAGATCCCTTTGATATGTAAAAAAAAAGAGAGAGAGAAGAAAGAGACACTTTTCTGCAAATTCCACCATCAGAAGACAGAAGACAAAGCACTCATCACAAGAAGACAAAATATTGTCACTCATCACAAGACGACAAAAGCAGACAACATCTCCAGCTCAAAAGCATCACCCGATTTCACAGCATCGCCAGATCAAAAGCAAAAGAAGAAAATGACAACGCACTTATCTTTCTAGCTCAAAAGTAAATCCACTCACCGGCAATAATTCAAAAATGACAGAGGAGACTTGACGAAGGTAGATTCCTTACCTTAAAGAACGTGACGCACTTGCCCAAAAGCAGATGCCTTCAAGAAGGACAGCTCATCCCTCAGTCATGCAGGACAGCTCATCACCTCCAGAAGCATCCACACTCTTTATAAATCAGAGTCCCCTTCATTCGTCAAAGGCAGAGTGAAAATAACAATCAGCAATTAAGCGAAAATTCCTCAGTCCTCAACCAACCTTCTTCAACTACCATCTTCACCTAAACCTTTCAAACTGTATTCCTACCTTATCCTGTATCCAGTTTCAAAAGTCATAGTATCAAGACAAGCCTTGTAAGTTCATATTCCATTTATAATTTATCTCTTCAAAATAATATTTCATCTTTTGTTAATACTGTGTGGTTATCGATTAATACTTCCCAACAAGATTACATTGTGCACCTCTAACTCTTATCAAGAGGAATCACGAGGAAGAAGTTCAGAACCCTTCACCGGTTATTCGGCTTCTAATCTTGTTCGAAGTGAACGTTTCTGTTTCCTTTTTCATATAATCATCTTAAACTTACTCCTGGGTTTATTTTGGTATCAGAGCGAAAATAGCAATCAGCAATTAAGCCAGAAATTCCTCAGTCCTCAACCAAACTTCTTCAACTACCATCTTCACCTAAACCTTTCAAACTGTATTCCTACCTTATCCTGTATCCAGTTTCAAAAGTCATAGTATTAAGACAAGCCTTGTAAGTTCATATTCCATTTGTAATTTATCTCTTCAAAATAATATTTTATCTTTTGTTATACTGTGTGGTTGTCGATTAATACTTCCATAACAAGATTGCATTGTGCACCTCTAACTCTTATTAAGAGGAATCACGAGGAAGAAGTTCAGAACCCTTCACCGGGTATTCGGCTTCTAATCTTGTTCGAAGTGATCGTTTCTGTTTCCTTTTTCATATAATCATCTTAAACTTACTCCTGGGTATATGTATATATATATATATATATATATATATATATATATATATATATATATTGTAAATCACCTAGAGGGGGGGGGGGGTGAATAGGTGATGGCTAATCTAATGGTCACTTAATGGCAAATGATGCAAATAATGCGGAAGCTAAAAATAATTATGACCTAATTAAATCTTTTACACTATACACTATGTATAACATAAGAGTGTTGCCGAATTCCCCGTGAAGGGCTCTGGACAAACTCCTCTAGATTCCCCTTGAATGGGTTGAGGTGCCGCGTTGGCTCTCTTGGTTAAATACAAGTGTTAGTCAACAAACCCAAGCAAGTATACAATATGAGCACAATGAATATATTAAGCATATAAAGATAGACAATAAAGCATGCAAGATATAAATGAGACAAAGAGAGAGAGAGAGTGAGCAATCGCAAACACAAGGGTATGTTTCGAGGTTCGAGCACACTTGCTCTACATCCCCGCCTTCGACACACGAAGGATTTCCACTATGCAAGATCCCAATGGATCTCTCCTCGGTGCCGCAACACCTGCAAGCCCTCGGACTCCCTAGTCCCGTACACACCGCAAGCCCACGGCTCGCCGAGGCTGCACCTCAAACAACCGAGTCCGCACCCGAACTCAAAACAACGACGAGCACACTTGCCCGTCTCCTCAAAGAACAAAGAAAAGATCTTTGGTGATCACAACACTTTGATCACCTAAAGTACTCTCACTACAACACACCTATAGGATGTATAATCAATGGATAGCTCAAGTGTGGTGTGAGAAAAATAAGGATGTGAAAGGTGGAAGAAAACTCAAGGACTTTCTTTTAACACTCTTGATAAAAAATCCCTTTAGATAGGAAATATTTGCTCTCTATTTTGTGGAGAAAACCCTTCTAAAAGTCTGGGAAAAACTGGCTCTAAGAGACTCTAAAATCTTGTGGCAAAACAATGACAAGACCCCCCAATTTATAGGCTTCCAGAAAACTAGCCGTTGGGATCTGTCAGTACTGCCGGTCGACCGGCCCGGTCGACCGCCAACGGTTGGATTTCTGACCGTTGGAGCCACGGTCGACCGGTGCGGTCGGCCGAACTTTCCAGAGAGCACTGCTCTCTGGAGCGGTCGACCGGCACGGTCGACCGTCCACCAGTACACACAGGCGTGCACGTTTGTGCACGTCGGTCGACCGACCCGGTCGACCGACTTCAGGGTTAGTAAACTTATAAGGGTAGGCAAGTCGACTAGCTGAAGCCTGAAAACAGTTTTTCTGCGATTAAAAAGTTTGTCTTTTTGGCTCATATAAAATCCCATAAAATACTAAAAAATCTACAAAAATAGTTTTACCAATATACTTTGATATACAAACATGCTTGCACAAAATCAAGGCATGTTATAAAAGATTGGACTATTTTTGTAGCATGAAAATATTTGGCTCAAGAAAAAACTGTATTTTCCAAAACAATAATTTTCCCAAAACATGTTTTTCCAAATCTTCATCAAATACAAAAACAAGATATACTTTTAAGCATAGTGTGTATGGATATGATCCACTACACAATCAAGATGAAATATCTATGTTTTTGTCATAAAGCTCTAAACTTGGTTTTGGCTGAAAGATAAGTATATGGGAAATACAAAAAACCAAACTTATATTTTTCAAAATGAAAAATCTTTTCTAAGCTAAAAAATCTTTTATGAAAAGACAATAAAATCAAGAGTGTGTGTGTGATATGTACTTGAGCAATCCACCAACTATCTATCCTTTACATTTTTAACTAAAAAAAAAAACTAAATCTTATACCTAGACACAAGTCTTCATCTTCTTGAAGTCTTCACTTGAAGGCTTCTCATCTTCTTGACTTGGTCCAAGCTTGATCCAAAACTCCTTGGATCACACCGTGCTAGCTCCAAATCTTAACATTTTGTCCTTTGTTGAGCTATGCACCTACTAAGATCTTGATAATGAATCTGTCACTAATTAAACACAAGATCATTAGTAAATATAACTTCATGAGTTGATCATCATCAAAACTAGGGTGATAGGCCTTTGGGCCAACAATCTCCCCCTTTTGATGATGACAAAACTCATGAGGTTATATATGCATGGATTAAAGTAAAACTTCAAAGAAGCTCCCCCTTAACTCATGCATACAAAATAAATAATAGATATGGTAATGAGGCACATGAATATGTATGCAAGTATGGAGATAAAACATGCAACAAGCATAAATCAAAATCTTTTCTCCTATTTGTAATACAAAAACATATATGCATAAATAACAAGGAAGACAAATACTACTCCCCCTTAAGCAATGAAAACATGCATATATACTCAAATACTTCTCCCACTTTTGTCAATCATCAACAAAGGGTTCAAAGTAAAATCAAATCAAAAAATTTTTCTCCCCCTTTTTGTCAAAAACAAAAAGATCAAGAAGGGCTAATACAAAATAATCAATAAAGATTTATATGCGATATACATTCATGAAGAGGAAGACGCTAAGTTAGCTTCCCTACACATATGCATTACATGAAGAAGGGATGACAAGCCCTAACTCACATAACACATATTATGTAATGCATAAGAGGAGATGTGAAGCTCCCCTACACACGTATATCATATAAAGAAGAGTTGTCAAGCTCCTCAATTTATAATATACTCAACATGAATCTATATGTAAGAGAGATGTTAAGCTCTCCTTGCATATAGGAAATACAAATCAAAAATTTTAAATTTTTCTTTTTTTTTAAAAAATTTTTAAAGGTATCAGAGCTCTTGTAAAAACCAAATTGTTAAGATACCAAATTGAAAGCAATCATATATTTTTTTTTAAAAAAACATATTGATACCAATTGACTTTTAACAAATATGAAGTTAAAGCATTTTGATATCAATGGTAAACATAATGATCAAAAAAAAATTTATTTTTCATTATAAACTTTATGCTTTTAAAAATGTGAGCCAATTGTGAGTTAAGCACATGGAAATCATATATATGTATGAGAAATGAGTATACCAAGTGAAATTGAAACATACATATATATATATATAAGAAACAAAATATGAGTATATACAAAATAAGTTCATATTGATACCAATTGAAACGATTCAATGATACCAATTGACATAACAATAAAATCAAGTGTATATCTCATAACCTACCACCCTTCATATGCACAAGGTAAAAGATTTTCAAATGAAGCATACAAGGCATAATCGCCCATCCCATCCTCCCATAGATGGTAGGGGTTTTCAAAATAGATTTGAAAATAAGCTTAGTTTGAAAAACTCTACCAAATGAAGAATTGCACTAGAAAAATGTTTTAAGACTAGTACGAAATCCTTCAAGTAAGGAATAAAGTAAAAAGAAATGTCAATAAATCTCATATACCTTTAATCATCACACATTTTTTATAAAACAAAATTTATATTTCAAGATATATTTGTATGTTTTGACAACACAATAAGTATACATACATATCTCTTACACAATTGAGTTCATATAAATAGATTTCATTAAAGGCAATGACTCAAGAGGTATACATGTATATCTTAAAGTTTGGCAAAATACACATATACATGAAATGAAAAACGCATGATCATGAATCAAATCCAAAAAGAGAAATACAAGTTTAAAAATGTATGTATCATCAAAACTAAGCAATACAAGCACATTTCATGGTTCAAATAAGCATTCAAGCACAAATATAAATAGATTTATTTGTGGCCCACGATATGTACAAGTATTAAATCCTAGTGTTGACAAAAACTAACATATAAACTAATATTCAAATCATGAAGCATCAAATTTGAGAAAATAGAATCATGTGTCAATCTCAAAAATTATTTGAAGAATAAATAACTAGTATAAATTGTTTTTGAAAAAACTAGTTAAAAAATCCTTCAAATATATCAAATCTTATGTTTTTCATAAACATAACTAGATACATAAAATTTAAGCACTCATGGTCTATGAGGCTCAAAATTTTTTAATAAAAATGTGAGTGTTAATGATCATGTAAATAGCATTTTTATGAAAATAGTCAATGAAGCTCATAAGTCACATTTTTAACAAAAACACGAAAAATCATTTTTATCAAAACACTAATCTTCATGGTATATGTATGATTAATCCAATCCTAACAATACACATACATATCCCAAATCTAAAGAGTCTATTAATGATGTTTGCATTAAGGCAAGAGACTCACGGGTATACATGTATATTTATTAGATTTGAATTAAAAATACATATACATGAAGTAAAGCATAAAAATAGGCATAACAAGTATAAATGAAAGATCATCAAAACTAGACTATGCATATGCAAATAGTGGGTACAAATGAGCATGAAGTTCAATCATATATAATCAATTGTAATTCTCTATTTGTATATGTATACATGCACGTTTTGATAAAATCTTCATTTAAACATGTAAATACCACATGAAGCACATAAAAATATGAACATGCTATATGATATATGAAATTAAAAGCATGTGCATAAAGTAGGAGTTTAGAAATTGTTACCAACTCCAAAACTCCAAATATGGTGGTCTTTCCACCAAAGCTCCTTAGCGATGCATCCAAAAGTATGTCCATCAAGTCTATTGCATCCACTACCAAGGCACCAATCCTCTCACGTCTTGTGAGAGCCCTCACCTACATCAAAAGCAAATGGTGGGGGTTTTGGTACCCATATTTTCTTGTAGGGTCCACGGGGGCTAGCTTTGTTGTAAGGAACCCAAATCTTTTATTCTTAGCAAAATTAAAATGATCTAATCTATCATAACAATATTTTGCTAAATGACCTTTTGCTGCCACAATGTGTACATACGTACACCTTAGTATGCTTATGTGTAGGAGTGTGATCATGTTGTGCAACATAAGCATATGCATGATGGGTATGATGTGCATGAACATGTGGAGTTTGTTTCTTTGAAAATATTGACTCCAACCTAGAATGATTAAAAGCACAAGAGTTCAAAGTTGAACCAAACCATCCATTTTATTTTTCAAATTCTTAATCTCATTAGTTGTGGCATGTAAAGCATGATGAGATATATAATCATTTTTCTTTTTCTTTTGTGAAACAAAATCTTTTTCTTTTTCAACAAATTTTCTTTTCAAAGTAATTTTTCTTGAAAAACAACTTCTTTTTGTTTTCCCACCAAATCAATTTTATTTTTCAAAGTATTGTTTCCTTCACACAAATCATTCAATTTGAAAATAAGGAAACATTCTCATTTTTCAAATCTTCCTTTTCTTTTTCTAAACATGCAATTTTAGTTTTAAAAGAATCGTTCTCTTTTAGCATGCAATCAAAATTCTTTTTCAAATTGTTATTTTCTAATTCTAAGCATGCAATGTTAGATTTAAAAGAGTCTTGTTCTATATGCATGCAAGCAATGTTCTTTTTCAAATTTTTATTTTCTTTCTTAAGCATGTCATATTTTTCAAGAATAGTTTGACAAAATGAAGTGAGCTCATCATATGACATGTCCTCATCATCGGATTCGGAGTTTACCTCAAGGGGGTTATCCCCTTGGACCATATAGCATACGTTGGAGATGTCGCTTCCAACGTCCGAATCGCTCCCCGCATAGTATAGATCCTTTTCGCCAAGGGAGGTGAGGGTGTTCCATACTACAAAAGCAGAATCAATATTAGCCACTCTAGATAAATAAACATCATCTAGGGTAGACTTGATAGCATGAAGGGCTTTTGCATTAGCCTCAAAATTCTTACCATTTGAACAATATGAATCATTAGATATGGCAAGATAAACATGAAAACCTAAGGCTTTGAGGTACAAGGACATCTTCACCTTCCATATATGGATGTTAGCAATGTCAAACATGGGTGGTGACATGAAGTCCATGGTGTGTGTACAAATATTGTGATTAGCCTAAAAATAAGGATCTTTTACTCTAGGTTGTTAGACCCAAATCAGAGTACCAACTCTGATACCAATTGTAAATCACCTAGAGGGGGGTGAATAGGTGATGGCTAATCTAATGGTCACTTATGGCAAATGATGCAAATAATGCGGAAGCTAAAAACAATTATGACCTAATTAAATCTTTTACACTAAACACTATGTATAACACAAGAGTGTTGCCGAATCCCCGTGAAGGCTCTGGACAACTCCTCTCTAGATTCCCCTTGAATGGGTTGAGGTGCCGCATTGGCTCTCTTGGTTAAATACAAGTGTTAGTCAACAAACCCAAGCAAGTATATCAATATGAGCACAATGAATATATCAAGCATATAAAGATAGATGATTAGACGGGAAAGGTGTTGTATTGTGGAGTTAATTTGCACACAAATATAGATATTCAAATGAAAGAGTTAGGTTTAGAAACAACCTCGAGTGCTCCACAAATGTATTCAAAGATCAATATACCCTTTTGAAAAACACCTAGAGGGGGGTGAATAGGTGTGAATGCTAATCTAATGATCTTTTTAAACTTTAATTAAATGAGTGATGCAACGATCTCTCAAAACACGACTAAGAGCCGAATACCCCTTGCGAGGTTCTGAACTCCTTCCTCCCAATTCACCTTAAAAATGGGTTAGAGGTGCGCAATGCAACCGTGTTGTATTGAGGTGTGATCGATCAATGCCAGTATGATGATGAGAAATGAAATGCACACAATGTAACACAACAAGTATAGCAAGTAAAGTAAACAAGATAGATTGCACAAGTAGAGGGTTAGTTCTCAAGCAAATAATTCAAGACAATATAAAGCAAGAGAAATTGAAAGCAAGAATAACGCAAAGGCAATCGCAAACAAGATGATTTTTTCGAGGTTCGAGCACACTTGCTCTAGTCCCCGCCTTCACCTCCGTGAAGGGTTTCCACTATCCACCGAGGATGCCTTTACAATTGGTCTACCGAAGACCGAGCACCGAGCTCCACCAAGTACAAAGGACCTCTACCGAAGAGGTTGCTCCACAAGAAGGAATTACAAGAACAAAGTGATCACAACTTGATCACTACACTTTTTCTCAATCTCTTTTACAAACACTCTCACTTCAATTACAACTTCACTATAGAATGATTATAGAATTTTTGGCTCTATGAAGTGTGGTGAGAAAACTTCAGTTGTAGAGTGATATAGAGAGTCAAACACAACTGAAAAACAATATTGAAAGAGTAGGAATTGAAAGCTTCAAACAATTTTTTTTCTCTTTTGAAAACAACAAAACTTGAGGATTTTTCTAAGTGATAAGAGGGAGAGACTTCTCCTCTATTTATAGGGTTGAAAATAAGTTAAAAACATTTCTTTTCACTAATTCACCTGCAAAAGCACCCCAACAACTCTCCAAAGTCTATTAAAACAGAAAAAGAAACAGATTTTCAGAAAATCCCAAAGAGGAAAGAGCCGTTGCTAAGTTGCAGGCTTGGCGTCGACCGGTCCGGTCGACCGCCAGCCTAGCTGGAAGTAGCCGTTGGCTCCCGGTCGACCGTTCGGTCGACCGACCCAAAAGGAGGAAACACAGTTTCCTTCTTCCGTCGACCGGTCCGGTCGACCGAAAATTCCCGAGAGCAGAATGCTCTCTGTCGGTCGACCGGTCCGGTCGACCGACGGACATGCACAAACAGTGCATGTCCAGACACAGCGCGCGCGTCGACCGGGCCGGTCGACCGATGTTGCCTGAAACAGAAAAACTGGGCTGTTTTGAGTTAGAAAAATTTTGATAAATATTTTAAAAATAATATAGCTAAGTATTATGCAGAAAATAGTTTATACACATGTTTTAAACAAGTTTTTCAGAATAAAGCTTTGGTACATGTATATATAAACTAAGGCATAAAACTTAGAAATAACCATTTTCAATAACTATTTTCAAAACATAGGAAATACATGAAACAAGTGTGTGTGCAAATCCTAGAGCCAAATTCCTATATTCAAACTTTAACATTCTAACTTACAAACTTCTAAAGGACTTCAAAGCTATTCTTCAAGGTGGGCTATCTTCACTTGATCTTCAATATTGCAACTTGAGCCCAATTGAATTGTCTTGAGTCCAAAAACCTTGTATTTGAGTGAGAGTACTTCTAGTATGATAATAAACCTGAAACACACTTAAACAACAATTGTTATTAGTACAAATAACTAATATGTTTTGTAATCATCAAATACACTAAACAAGGGTGATTGTAACCTTGGGCCAACAATCTCCCCCTTTTTGATGATGACAAAACATATAAGTTATTGAAACAAATAAATGAGGAAAGCTTGGAAAGCTCCCCCTCAACCAAATGCTATGTATTATCATGAATATGAAAAGCTATGTAAGCATACATAAAGCATTTAACAAACACAATAGTTTTTGTCCAAAAACTCAAATAAACACAAACTTTCTTTTCTTCATGAAATGAAACTCAAATAGTAGTATCAAACTTTATCAAACTTAGAAAGTTTAAACTTAAACACTTATTTTCCAAATATCAACAAACTTATTCTCCCCTTTTTTGTCATACATCAAAAAGGGTTAAAACAAAACAATTGAAAAACAATTTTAATTTTAAGAATCCATAATACAAACATTCAACTCACCACAAATAAAGGAAAATCTAGCATAGTCTAAAGGTTTAGTAAAAATATCGGCAAGTTGAAAATCGGTAGAAACATAATCAATATCAATATCACCTTTCTCATAATGATCTCTAAGAAAGTGATACCTAATGTCAATGTGTTTGGTTTTACTATGTTGATTTGCATTCTTTGTCATGTGAATAGTGCTAGTATATCACAAAAAATATTTTAACATGATCAAAGTGTAAATCATAGTCAAGGAGAGTATGTTTCATCCAAAGAACTTGTGCACAACAAGCTCCGGCCGCGCACATACTCCGCCTCGGCGGTTGATAGGGCTACCGAATTTTGCTTTTTGGAAGACCAAGATACAAGACAATTACCTAAGAATTGACATGTTCCACTTGTGCTCTTCCTATCTACCCTACAACCCGCATAGTCGGCATCCGAAAAACTCTTCATTTCAAATAATCCGGTTTTAGGATACCATAAACCCATTTCAATAGTGCCCTTAAGGTATCTAATTATGCGTTTAAACCGCTATTATGTGAGATTCTTTAGGACAAGATTGAAAACGTGCACAAAGACAAACGGAAAACATAATATCCGGCCTACTAGCCGTCAAATAAAGCAAGCTACCAATCATGCTACGGTATAATTTAATGTCTACACTTTTACCTTGTCCATCCTTGTCAAGCTTTGTAGTTGTTGCCATGGGAGTTTTGCTTACTCTTGATCCTTCAAGCCCAAACCTTTTGATTAGTTCCTTTGTGTACTTGGCTTGATTGATGAAGATCCCATCCTTCCTTTGCTTGATTTGGAGTCCAAGGAAATAGTTGAGCTCCCCCATCATAGACATTTCAAATTCATCCTTCATGCATGACTCAAAAGCTTTGCAAAGAGATTCATTAGTAGAACCAAAAATAATATCATCTACATAAATTTGCACAATAAGAATGTCATTTTCTACATGTTTTGTAAACAAAGTTGTATCAATTTTACCTTTCTTAAAACCATTTGAAATCAAAAAGGAGGAAAGTCTTTCATACCAAGCCTAGGAGCTTGTTTTAAAACCATAAAGAGCTTTATCTAATTTAAAAACAAAATCCGGATGTGTAGGATCAACAAACCCGGGGGTTGTTCAACATACACCTCCTCTTCAATAAATCCATTTAGAAAAGCACTTTTAACATCCATTTGAAATAATTTTGAAATCTTTTATATGAGGCAAATGCTAATGTCATCCGTATGGCTTCAAGCCGTGCTACGGGTGCAAAGGTTTCTTCAAAATCGATCCCTTCGATTTGAGTGTAACCTTGGGCAACTAACCTAGCCTTGTTTCTAACTACATGACCCGATTCATCCAACTTATTCTTAAAGATCCACTTAGTACCAATTGTTGGTCTACGTGGGGCCTAGGAACAAGGTGCCAAACTTGGTTGCGCTCAAATTGATTGAGTTCCTCTTGCATGGCTAGCAACCAATATGAATCGGCCTCGGCTTCGAGCACATTTTTGAGTTCTATGTGTGAAATAAATGCAAAGTGGCCACAATAATCTTGAATTTTAGAGCGAGTAGTTACCCCTTTTGATACTTCACCTATGACGAGGTCCTTGGGATGATGAGGATTGAATCTCCAATCCTTAGGTAGTGGTTAAGTAGGCTCCACCTCATTTGTTTGATGTTCATTTCCTTGGGCCTCTTCCACTTTGGCTTCACTTCCATCATCATCCTTGGCTTGTCTCCCATGGTAGAAGCATCCTCCAAGGTGACTTTCTCCAAGCCTTCATCCAATGCATCTATTTCTATACATTCTTAACAAACTTGTTAGATTCCTCAAACTTAACATGAATAGACTCTTCAATAGTCAAAGATGATCTAATGAAAACTCTATAAGCCTTACTAGTATTTGAGTAACCTACAAAAATAGCCTCATAAGATTTAGGATCAAATTTTCCCAAATTATCTTTTGTATTTAAAACAAAACATTTGCATCCAAAAACTTTGAAATAAGAAACATTTGGTTTTCTAGAAAAGTACATTTCAAAAGAAGTTTTTGTAGTATTTTTACATAAGAAAACACGATTAGATATGTAGCATGATGTATTAACGGCCTCGGCCCACAAATAATGTGATAGACCGTATTCACTTAGCATTGTCCTAGTCATCTCTTGTAATGTTCTATTTTTCCGCTCAACTACTCCATTTTGTTGTGGAGTTCTAGGACAAGAAAGTTCATGCTTTATTCCATGTTCATCACAAAAAGTGGTAAAGGGTTGGTTAATGAATTCACCTCCTCTATCACTTCTTATTCTCAAAATCAAAGAATCCTTTCTTTTTCAACTCTTTTCTTAAAAGTTTGGAAATACGAAAATGCTTGGTTTTTGTGTTCAAGAAAAACCCATGTAAATCTTGAAAAATCATCAACCAAAACATAAGCAAATCTATTCCCACTTAGACTTTTGGTTTGTGTTGGGCCAAATAGATCCATATGGATTAACTCCAAAGGACGTGATGTCATGATATCCTTAATTGACTTGAAAGAAGACTTAGTTTGTTTCCCAAATTGACATGCGTCACAAACTCGGTCCTTTTCAAAATTCAAACAAGGAATACCTTTCACCATTTCCTTTGTGTTTAACCTAGAAATGTGATCAAAAGAAATATGCCCTAATCTCCTATGCCACAACAAGAGTCATCATCGAGGGCTTTCAAACAAGTAATATTACAAGACATATTCAACATATCAATCATATAAACATTACTTTCACGAAAACCGGAAAATACACAAACATTAGAAATTCTATCAATAACTTTACAGCAACATTATCAAAAACTACATCAAAACCTTTATCACAAAGTTGACTAACACTCAAGAGATTATGCTTGAGGCCATCAACTAAAACTACATTTTCAATTAAAGGAGAGGTGCCAAGTTTTACATTACCAATACCGATGATTTTACCCTTGGCGTCATCTCCGAAGGTGACGGTGCCACCTTCATGATATCTTGATAGGGTTGCAAAGTTGTTAATGTCCCAAGTCATGTGCCTTGAGCAACCGCTATCAAGATACCACAAACCTCTACGTCGTTGGGCTTTGGAAAGTACCTACATCATTTAAAACAATAGTTGACTTTGGTACCCAAACTTTCTTGGGTCCTTGAAAGTTAGTGTTACGAACCCAAACTTATGATGTGATGCACTTAGTCTATCATAACAAAAATTAGCTAAGTGTCCTTTCCGCCCCCCAATGTGAACATGAGTACACTTTTCTATACATGAAAGCATGATGTGTAGTGTGAGCATGTTTTGGGGTTTTGCCATGTTGTTTTAGGTTGTGTAGCATGAACATGAACATGAGCATTTTTCTTTGGGGCTTGCTTCTTAGGAACACATAGCCTCAATTTCTTCTTGTTAAATTCACAATTTTTCAAAACAACACTTAATGAATCTAATCTTTCCTTAAGCATAGAAACTTCATTAGAATCAATTAGTGGGGCCTTACCTTTGTAAGAAATCTTATATTTTTTAAATCATTTTTAGTAGTGGTCAAGGTGGAAACCAAATCATCCTTTTCTTTTGTAAGAGTAGAAACTTGATGACTTAAAGATTCATTTTCCTTTTTCATTTTTAAATACTTTTTCTTCAAGAAATCATAATTTTGTGATAACTCAACAAAAGCTTCTCCTAGTTCATCCATGGAGAGTTCATCATCAAAAGGGGTGGAAGGGGTTACCTTGCTTGTGCTTTCATTGGCCATGAAGCACATGTTGGCGGTGTCAATCTCTTCTTCGGATTCAGTCTCCGAATCCCAAGTTGCCTTCATAGCCTTCTTCTTGTAAGGCTTCTTTGAAATGGAAGGCTTTGCTTTTTCCGGACACTCCGCCACAATGTGTCCCGGTTTTTGGCAATTGAAGCATATGATCTTTCTTTCTTCTTTGCCTCCTTGCCATCTCCTTCTACCTTGGTACTTCGCCTTGTTGTACATCCTCCGGACATTCTTAACAAGGAGTGAGAGCTCCTCATCATCTTCTTCTTCTCATCATCTTCATCGGAGTGTGTAGCTTGACTCTTGAAGGCGATGGTCTTCTTCTTGGTAGGAGCCATGTCCTCCCTGCTTTCCTTTCCATCTCATGGTTTTGAGGTTCCCAATGAGACCTATGAGCTCCATCTCTTCATTGTCGTTGAGTTCCTTCAAGGTTGTAGCTTTAACTTCCCATGAAGGAGGAAGAGCCCGGATGATCTTCCTTACTCTTTGATCATTGTTGATATCTTCACCTAAAGAAGAGAGTCCATTAGTAATCTTGGTAAATCTTGTAACCATATCATCTATGGTTTCATTTTCTTGCATGCAAAATGTTTC
The DNA here is from genome assembly GCA_038442645.1 of Agave tequilana. Taxonomy (NCBI): domain Eukaryota; kingdom Viridiplantae; phylum Streptophyta; class Magnoliopsida; order Asparagales; family Asparagaceae; genus Agave; species Agave tequilana. The sequence goes on along the minus strand of JAVJIF010013063.1, from coordinate 67,858 downwards.
ATATTGAGACCGAAGAAGATCAATCTTAGCCTTCTTTACTTGTGAGGTCCCCTCATGTGTGACTATCAAGTGTGACCAAATCTCATATGCGGATTTGCAATGTATAACCCTAGATATGTCATCATCATTAAGGGCTTGTAGAAGTGCATAGTGAGCTTTGGCATTGGCATCGAATTCCTTAGTCTCTATTTCGGACCAAGTGGATTCGTCACCGGGGGTACACTAAAGGACTTAGTCACGGCCTTTGCAACTCGGCTACCTAGAGATTGCAAAAACACGGTCATCTTAACTTTCCATATGGGAAAGTTAAGTCCATCAAATTTAGGAGGGGTCTTAATTCCATCGGCCATTTTTACTTATATGAATATGAATGAAATGATTAGCAAATTAGGATCTTCTCTAAGGTGGTAAACCAAATCCTAGAGTCCAAGCTCTGATACCAATTGAAAAACACCTAGAGGGGGGTGAATAGGTGTGAATGCTAATCTAATGATCTTTTAAACTTTAATTAAATGAGTGATGCAACGATCTCTCAAAACACGACTAAGAGCCGAATACCCCTTGCGAGGTTCTGAACTCCTTCCTCCCAATTCACCTAAAATGGGTTAGAGGTATGCAATGCAACCGTGTTGTATTGAGGTGTGATCGATCAATGCCAAGTATGATGATGAGAAATGAAATGCACACAATGTAACACAACAAGTATAGCAAGTAAAGTAAACAAGATAAGATTGCACAAGTAGAGGGTTAGTTCTCAAGCAAATAATTCAAGACAATATAAAGCAAGAGAAATTGAAAGCAAGAATAACGCAAAGGCAATCGCAAACAAGATGATTTGTTTCGAGGTTCGAGCACACTTGCTCTAGTCCCCGCCTTCACCTCCGTGAAGGGTTTCCACTATCCACCGAGGATGCCTTTATAATTGGTCTACCGAAGACCGAGCACCGAGCTCCCAAGTACAAAGGACCTCTACCGAAGAGGTTGCTCCACAAGAAGGAATTACAAGAACAAAGTGATCACAACTTGATCACTACACTTTTTCTCAATCTCTTTTACAAACACTCTCACTTCAATTACAACTTCACTATAGAATGATTATAGAATTTTGGCTCTATGAAGTGTGGTGAGAAAACTTCAGTTGTAGAGTGATATAGAGAGTCAAACACAACTGAAAAACAATATTGAAAGAGTAGGAATTGAAAGCTTCAAACAATTTTTTTTTCTCTTTTGAAACAACAAAACTTGAGGATTTTTCTAAGTGATAAGAGGGAGAGACTTCTCCTCTATTTATAGGGTTGAAAATAAGTTAAAAACATTTCTTTTCACCTAATTCAACCTGCAAAAGCACCCCAACAACTCTCCAAAAGTCTGTTAAAACAGAAAAAGAAAACAGATTTTCAGAAAATCCCAAAGAGGAAAGAGCCGTTGCTAAGTTGCAGGCTTGGCGGTCGACCGGTCCGGTCGACCGCCAGCCTAGCTGGAAGTAGCCGTTGGCTCCCGGTCGACCGGTTCGGTCGACCGACCCAAAAGGAGAAACACAGTTTCCTTCTTCCGGTCGACCGGTCCGGTCGACCGGAAAATTCCGAGAGCAGAATGCTCTCCGTCGGTCGACCGGTCCGGTCGACCGACGGACATGCACAAACAGTGCATGTCCAGACACAGCGCCGGTCGACGGGCCGGTCGACCGATGTTGCCTGAAACAGAAAAACTGGGCTGTTTTGAGTTAGAAAAATTTTGATAAATATTTAAAAATACATATAGCTAAGTATTATGCAGAAAATAGTTTATACACATGTTTTAAACAAGTTTTTCAGGATATAAAGCTTTGGTACATGTATATATAAACTAAGGCATAAAACTTAGAAATAACCATTTTCAATAACTATTTTCAAAACATAGGAAATACATGAAACAAGTGTGTGTGCAAATCCTAGAGCCAAATTTCCTATATTCAAACTTTAACATTCTAAACTTACAAACTTCTAAAGGACTTCAAAGCTATTCTTCAAGGTGGGCTATCTTCACTTGATCTTCAATATTGCAACTTGAGCCCAAATTGAATTGTCTTGAGTCCAAAAACCTTGTATTTGAGTGAGAGTACTTCTAGTATGATAATAAACCTGAAACACACTTAAACAACAATTGTTATTAGTACAAATAACTAATATGTTTTGTAATCATCAAAATACACTAAACAAGGGTGATTGTAACCTTGGGCCAACACCTTTCCTATCTCCGTTATAGCATAGAGCTATACCGAGTCGATTCTCAGGGAGAGCTAGCGATAGAAGCGTTACGGTCCGTAGTGAAGATGTAAAACGAGAATTCTTCTTTGCTTTAAAAGAATAAAAGAATCATGACAAAAGAATGAAAGAATGGATGGATATGTTCATGATGGAAATCGAGAGAAATCAAAATCAAGATTGGATTTGGTATTCACACTAAAAGAAAGTAAAACTTTGAAAGAATTTAAGATAAAAAAACATGGCTAGCTAACCTTACTTCCTTGCTAAAGACTTACTAAACTCCGTGATGGTGATGCTAGCCTCATGTTGACTCATCGGCATATGTATGTCTTGCGTGTTGGTCTAATTACTTTCCCACTTGGATGATGGGGATCATTCTTGGACTTGTCTTGTAGACTTCATAGATGTCATTGGCCTACAAGTAGACTTTCAATAATGGAATCAAAAGAGCGACACACAAGGGAGGCTAAGGAAGAAGATACAACATACATCAATTGAAAGTGAAGAAGTTGTACATCTATTAGCATATGTTTGGTGATCCATCTCCATGTTCCATCAAGGCACTTGTTCTAAAGACAAGGCTCTAAATGAGGCACACATGAATCATATGGAGAATTACAACAAGATACTAGCCAAGCATGAAAGTAACCTATCGGAGAAGAGAAGATCATACACTTTGCAAGATTAAAGATAGCAATCACCTATGAGTTAGTAATTAGCAAGGTAAGTTGTTAGCTAGCCATGAGAAGAAAGAATTAGCTACTAGCCATTAGAAAAGCAAAACAAAGCATGAATAAAATTGCAAGTAAAGTAAAACTAGAAGTAAAGAAAGCAAAGTAATACTAGAAATTGCTTGAGTAGAGTGAAGAGAATGGATGAATCCTTGCTCCACAAGTTGCCACACCTTGATTACACAAGCTCTCTCTCTCTTACAATCTCTCTCTTGCAAAGATTTCTAGGGAGAAGAAGACTAAGAGAAACAAAACCTAGAGAAAAATCCTACAAAAATACAATGATCTATCCTCTTCTCTCTCTTCTTCTGTTCAGTCTTTACTCGCAGGTCAGGTGCAGATATTTATAGGCTGAGAGAGAAGCTTCGAGAGCCCTGGCCGTTGGCGCAAAATCCGGATCTCAACAGCCTCTACTTTGCCGCGTTTTGGCGGCAAACCTGCGGCAAAACGGATTCTGTTGAGCAACAGATTTCTGTTGCAGGTTGGTTGAGAGGTTGTTATCCACGTGGCCTTCTAGAGTCTTCAGTTGGCGCGCGGATCTCTCTGGATCTTGGATTCAAACTTGGGCTTTATCTTAATCTTGGATTTAATCCCTTTAATTATTGCTAATTAAAGTGATTATTGGCTATCTCTCCATTAGAGTGTGAACCTGCAAATATATAGAGAAGATGAGTAAAAATCATATATTTATTTGCAATATGCTTGGGGATTATGTGGTAAAATATGCAATATTGTGTATCAATCACACCCCCACACTTATTCTTTTGCTCGTCCCGAGCAAAACAAAGAAAAGAAAAACTATACTACAAATTTTATTACACCACTTTCGCAGGTGATGCGATTGCACTGAGCATGTGCAACAAGCCGTTAACCTCTAGGTTACCCTAGAGGAGGAGTGTTGTCTCCTGAGGGTTTTCAGCGGATTACACCCACAAAATCCATAAAGAAAGAAAACAAATGTTAGTGTTTTGAAAATGCATTTTGAAAGAGAGACACGTTTTCGAACTATTTTTGCAAAAATATAAGTGATCTTAGGTCATAAGTCCACCTATAATCATTCTTTCTTAAACTTAGTCTCTATGCAAGATCTTGTCTTCAATTAAGGTAAGAATTCAAAATTGGATTGAATACTTTATCTTTCATAAAACCTAGATAATATGCACACCGTGTTCAGTGAAAATTTTTGGGATTTCAACTCCAACCATCAAGCCATTTATTTATATATATATATATATATATATATATATATATATATATATATATATATATATATATATTTCTTTTTTCTTCCCTTAGTTTAGGCTTTCTAGTTCACCCTTGTAACGAGCCTTTAACCGATGACTCCCAAACCAAACGGTCTTAGGGCACTAGATGAGAAAACATCCCTCGGTTTAAGGTCTCGAGTGAAAAAGGCCACGAAACTAAAGGGGGTTATTCTTTTTGATCACCGTTAGGCGTGAATAATTTTGCTTCTTGAGGCATAATTCTCCAGCTTAATGAGTGATGTTTTTCACCGTTAGGCGTGAATAACCATGCTTCTTGAGGCATAATTATCCAGCTTAATAAGTGATGTTTTATTTATATTTTTTTTCTTTTTCTTTTTTTTTTTATTTATATGGCATTTTTGGTCTTTGTCTCCATCCCAAGAAATGTGTAAGTGTAAAGTGCATATTATCTAAGGCAAAAAATTCAAGATAAAAATATCTCACCAATTTTTCTTACTTAGCCTATAATTTCAAGCAAGATCTATTATTTCAACTAGGTTTAAGATGTCATAATTAAGGCTTTCTTAATTCCTAAGATACATCTTAATTTTCTTAAAATAAACTTTGTCTCTTATTTCAAAAAGTTTTTTTTTTAATTTATTTTTTTAAAAAGTAAAATCTAAAAGAAAATAGAAAATCTACAAAGAAAGATAAAATCTAAAAGAAAATAAAAACCTAAAAAGAAAATAAAAATCCTAGAAAATGAAAATCCTATGTTAGTAAACCCTCCCCCACACTTATTTCATGCACTGTCCTCAATGCATCGTGATATATGTATGCAAGAAATAGGTAAGAGGTAAGAAACTTTTATTTACAAAAAAGTGCAAAAAATTATTTACAAAGAGTATATACAAGTGTAACCATTACCTAGGCTTTTGGTCGTTTTCCTCTGGCCCGTTTCCCATCGTTCCAGTGAGTCTGCTTTCGTGAGCTCAGTTGGGAGACGGTATGAATTTTGTTAGCCTTAGGAGTTTCCAGATGCAATTGATTGTTATTATCATTCACACTCATTCCACCACATTGTTCACAAACAAATGCCTTATCACCACTTTCACTAGGAATCTCAACACTTCCAATATCTAGAAATTTTAACTCCTCTCCATATAATTCTTCAAAACTCAAGTCAACATCCGGAAGTATGCAATCAGTTAACTGACCCCGAGTGGACTCATCTAGACACATGATCTCATCAGCAAACAGGTCTTCAAAAGATATATCAATTGGAGGTTCTTGAAGAGAATCACAGAATTGTGACTCATCTTTTGAAGCCTCACAATTGTCCTCAATAAAGCTAACCTCAAATGTTTGATCTTTTATTTTACGAGGTTGTGTGTGGAAGACATTGTGTTCATGAGTCATGTTACCAAAGGTTAACCTCATTGATCCATTCCGGCAATTAATGATGGCATTTGCAGTAGCCAGGAATGGTCGTCCCAAAATGACAGGAGTTTGAGCCCTTTGATTGGAATTAGACACAGGTTTTGTTTCAAGGACTACAAAGTCAACAGGATAAATGAATTCCCCAACTTTGACAAGGACATCGTGAATTTCCCCCTTTGGTCTAGTGACAGAGCGATCAGCCAATTGGATAGTCATTTGGGTAGGACGGAGATCACCTAACCCCAATTGTTGGTACACAGAGAAAGGCAGGAGATTGATGCTGGCCCCCAAATCAAGAAGTGCCCTATTAATGGTGGTCTGTCCTATGATGCATGAAATGGTGGGGCTCCCTGGGTCTTTGTATTTAACAGGAATTGGACCATTGAGCAGCTCGTTGATGGATGATGCTAGGAAGACTTTTTTAGGGAATTGTGTTTTCCTCTTCTTGGTGCACATTTCCTTTAAGAATTTAGCATATGATGGCACTTGTTGTATGGCATCAAGAAGAGGGACATTGATTTGGACCTTATTAAACATTTCTTTTATTTTCTCCATGTGAGCATTTGTCTTGGGATTCTTAAGCCTATTTGGAAATGGTACTCTAGGCATATAAGGTTGCTCATCTACCTTTTCTTTCCCCTTGGCTTTTGAAGTAGATGGCTCTGAACTAGAGGATGGGTTGTCAGAAGTTGGTTGCATTGGGATTTGAGGTGTTGGCTTTGGTACTGGATGAGATGGTGGACTAGAAACCTTATTATCGAATTGTTTTCCAGATCTCAGGGTATGAATAGCATGACATTGACTGGGTCCTGAATCTTCCACTTCATTCAAAGGGAAGTGATGTTTGGGATTTGGCAATGGCTGGCTTGGGAACATTCCATTTTGTCTCTCAGCCAATTGCCCAATTTGGACCTGAACTTTATTCATATCCTGATGATAGTTCTTTGTAAAGGTTTCTAGCATTTTCTTTAACTCTGATATTTCTGAATCATTCTGGGGTGGATGTTGATGATACAGAGGCTGGAATTGTGATTGGTAATATGGTGGGTTCTGATATGGTTGTGAATGTGGTGGACTTTGAGATGGATGAACATACAGTGAATTCTGATTGAAACTGGGTGTGTGAGAATGAGCATTATATGGATGTGGAAGTGGTGGTATGTAATGCTCAGAACCAGACTGACTCCATGAAAAATTTGGATGGTTCTGCCATCCTGAATTGTATGTGTTGGAGTAAGGATGTCTGGTAAATGCTGCATTCATGTTCTCCTGATATGATTGGGGCTGATACAAAGGACACTCCTCAAAGACATGGCTAAGGTCATGACAGTTGGTGCAACCTGGTTGAATTACAGGCAATGGGTTGACCTGATTTACAACAGAATTTCCCCTAGACTCAAGCAGTTCTATCCTCTTCATTAATTGTGTGATCTTGGCATCTGCAGCTAGAGAGGATTCTATGGAGTGCGTACCAGTTCTGGAAGTGGGGGGAGTGGATTTATCAGGACATGACTCCCACTGAATGGTTTTCTCAGCTAGGGTTTCAAAGAGATCCCACCCCTGATGTTCATCTTTCTTCAAAAATTCCCCTTGACACATGGATTCAAGGAGGGTTTTCGTTTGGTAATCTAAACCGTCATAGATAATCTGGCACAGACGCCATTTCTCTATGCCGTGATGAGGACACATGGCTAGAAGGTCTTTGAAACGCTCAAGATACTTCCAGAAAGGTTCATTTGGTTCTTGCTTGAATTGCATTATATTCTTTCTCATGAGGGCTGTTTTGTGGATAGGATAGAATTTCTTAAGAACGACCTTAACAAAATCATCCCAAGAAGATATGGAACTGACGGGAAGATTGTAAAGCCACTTCTTAGCTAAATCCTTAAGTGCAAACGGTATGAACCGTAACCTAACAGCATCCTCGGTCAGTTGGGAAATTCTCATCATTTGGCATACCTCTTCAAACTCACGAATAAAGAGGTACACGTCCTCAGACTCAAGACCATGGAATCGGGGAAGTGTACTAATGAATTGCGGTTTCAGCTCGAAGTGATTTCCATTAGATTCGGGGAGAAGAATGCAGGATGGAAGGGAGGTGCGAATCGGATAGAATCGATCCTGAAGTGAGACGTTGTTTTCCATAATGTCAAGTGGTTGTGTAAGTGCAGAAAGTCTAACAAGTCTTGCAGATTCTGAATCACGAAACCACTCTTGCATATACAATCACAAACAACGTGCACCGATCACACCAGCGAAAAAGAAAAAATGAAAATAACAAACAAATAAAAGAAAAATCAATCCAAGCTTCTAGGATTCCTGGACCTAGACGACTCCTAACAGATTAGACCGTCCACAGGAGGTTTAGTGTAGACTTTGACTATAAGCGAATCAGCCAGGGAAGGGCAAGGTTGGTGGGAGGTTTTCCGTCAGAGACGTTCCTTAATTAAGTAACCAGCAACCTTCGGGCTTTCGGCCCTCAATCCCTTTCCTAGACACTGATTTTACAAAAGTCAATTTCCAACACTTTTCCCCTTAGGATAATCTCCTAAGTGAGTCCGGATGTCCCTAGGGCCAACGTCTAGCAAATTTTATTTGAAAGCTTAGGATTGTGAGTGCTTGGGAAAATGATTTTCGGGCTAAGGAAAGGGTGATAAAATCCCCACCTTATCTTATTTATGGGTTATGCCCTTAGAATTGATTTGTGCAAGTGTACGATGTAAACAAACAAGGATCACCCAAAGCGGAATTAAATCAAACAAAGAGTGAGTCCTAGTCAATATGCAATGCTTACGTACCTTGCCTCCAGCACTCTTCCAACAGTAAAAGTAAAGGAATTGAAAGACACGTGCCTAGAGATGCAAATGTCTAAACAATTTTTAACTTTTCAACCAATTTTTTACTGTTGATTAAATTAGCAGGTAATAGGTGAAGCAAACAAGATTTTATGTATTGCAGCAACAGTATTTTGCAGAGAAGCAAGCCCTGCAGAAAAGTGGTCAGTAGTCAACTCCTTCTTGCCGCAGAACCACGGCTTTTGCCGTAGGAACGCGGCAAGTCAGAGGGATCCTGGTCTCTGCTTTCGAGAGCAGAGGCCCAGGTCCGCTTATATGTTTCTGCAATGCAAAATTTCCTGTTTCTTCAACCTGTAACCTGCAACAGAGAAGAAGATTCGTTTAGTTCTTCACTTTAAAGAAAATCCGTTGCTCTCCCCGGCAACGGCGCCAAAAATTGGTTAGACGGGAAAGGTGTTGTATTGTGGAGTTAATTTGCACACAAATATAGATATTCAAATGAAAGAGTTAAGGTTTAGAAACAACCTCGAGTGCTCCACAAATGTATTCAAAGATCAATATACCCTTTCCTATCTCCGTTATAGCATAGAGCTATACCGAGTCGATTCTCAGGGAGAGCTAGCGATAGAAGCGTTACGGTCCGTAGTGAAGATGTAAAACGAGAATTCTTCTTTGCTTTAAAAGAATAAAAGAATCATGACAAAAGAATGAAAGAATGGATGGATATGTTCATGATGGAAATCGAGAGAAATCAAAATCAAGATTGGATTTGGTATTCACACTAAAAGAAAGTAAAACTTTGAAAGAATTTAAGATAAAAAAAACCATGGCTAGCTAACCTTACTTCCTTGCTAAAGACTTACTAAACTCCGTGATGGTGATGCTAGCCTCATGTTGACTCATCGGCATATGTATGTCTTGCGTGTTGGTCTAATTACTTTCCCACTTGGATGATGGGGATCATTCTTGGACTTGTCTTGTAGACTTCATAGATGTCATTGGCCTACAAGTAGACTTTCAATAATGGAATCAAAAGAGCGACACACAAGGGAGGCTAAGGAAGAAGATACAACATACATCAATTGAAAGTGAAGAAGTTGTACATCTATTAGCATATGTTTGGTGATCCATCTCCATGTTCCATCAAGGCACTTGTTCTAAAGACAAGGCTCTAAATGAGGCACACATGAATCATATGGAGAATTACAACAAGATACTAGCCAAGCATGAAAGTAACCCATCGGAGAAGAGAAGATCATACACTTTGCAAGATTAAAGATAGCAATCACCCATGAGTTAGTAATTAGCAAGGTAAGTTGTAGCTAGCCATGAGAAGAAAGAATTAGCTACTAGCCATTAGAAAAGCAAAACAAAGTATGAATAAAATTGCAAGTAAAGTAAAACTAGAAGTAAAGAAAGCAAAGTAATACTAGAAATTGCTTGAGTAGAGTGAAGAGAATGGATGAATCCTTGCTCCACAAGTTGTCACACTTGATTACACAAGCTCTCTCTCTCTTACAATCTCTCTCTTGCAAAGATTTCTAGGGAAGAAGAAGACTAAGAGAAACAAAACCTAGAGAAAAATCCTACAAAAATACAATGATCTATCCTCTTCTCTCTCTTCTTCTGTTCAGTCTTTGCTCGCAGGTCAGGTGCAGATATTTATAGGCTGAGAGAGAAGCTTCGAGTGCCCTGGCCGTTGGTGCAAAATCCGGATCTCAACAGCCTCTACTTTGCCGCGTTTTGGCGGCAAACCTGCGGCAAAACGGATTCTGTTGAGCAACAGATTTCTGTTGCAGGTTGGTTGAGAGGTTGTTATCCACGTGGCCTTCTAGAGTCTTCAGTTGGCGCGCGGATCTCTCTGGATCTTGGATTCAAATTTGGGCTTTATCTTAATCTTGGATTTAATCCCTTTAATTATTGCTAATTAAAGTGATTATT
>JAVJIF010013063.1:0-52500 GCA_038442645.1 Agave tequilana | reverse complement strand
AGTTTTAATTAGAATATTTTACCAAAAGTTAAACTTTCAGCCTCGACTGCTTGAATCAGGTCTTATAAGAGCCGAGAAGGCCCAAACGGGGAGAAAATATGGTTTTTAAGAGCTGAGAGTAGTATCACATCATATGCATAACTACTACTAATTAAACTTGTTTCTATTTTTGATTTAGAGGTTTGACTAAACGTCAAACTTTCAACCCGAATTGGCCTGAACTAGGCCTTATAAGAACCCAATAGGGTTGAAATGGGGAGAAAATGTAGTTTTTAAGAGCTGGGGGTAGTATTACATAATTTTTATATATAATTACTACTAATTAAACTTGATTCTAATCTTAATTGGGAAGTTTGATGAAAAGTCAAACCTTTAGCCCTTATTGGCCTTAACTAGGCCTTATAAGAGCCAAATAGGGCCCAAATGAAAGGAAAATATTGTTGTCAAGAGCTGAGAGTGTTATTACATAGTTTTTATATACAATTACAGCTAATTAACCTTGTTTCTAGTGCTAATTGAGAAGTTTGATCAAAAGTCAAGTTTTTAACCCCGAATTGGCCAGGACTAAGTTGTATATGAGCCGAATAGGTCCCAAACGGGGGGGAAAAATGAAGTTTTCAATAACTCAAAGTACTATTACATTGTTTTTATGTATAATTACTACTAATTAAACTTGGTTCTTTTCTTAATTGAGATGTTTCACTAAAACTCAAACTTTCAGCCCTGATTGGCTAGAACTAGGCCTTAAAAGAGCAGAGAATAGGGTCCAAATGGGGAGAAAACATGGTTTTCAAGAGCTGGGAGTAGTATCACATAGTTTGTATGTTTAACCACTACTAATTCAGTTTGTCTCTATTCTTAAGTTGGAAGTTTGACCAAAAGTTAAACTTTTCAGCCCCGATTGGCCTGAATTAATATGAGCCGAATTGGACCCAAACTGGAGGAAAATATGGTTCCGAGAGCTACGAGTGGTGTTACATAGTTTCTATGTACAATTACTGCTAATTATCGCTGTTTCTTGTGTTAATTGGGTATTTTTACCAAAAGTCAAACTTTAACCTTGATTGGACTGAACTAGGCCTTATAAGATACGAAAAGGGCCCAAACAGGGACAAAATGCGATTATCCAAAGCCGGGAGTAGTATTACATAATTTTTATATATAATTACTTCTAATTAAACTTTCTTCTAGTCTTAATTTGAAAGTTTGATTAAAAGTCAAACTTTCACACTGATTGACCTGAACTAGGAGCCAGATATAGTTTAAACAGGGAGAAAACTTGATTTTAAAGATCCGAGAGTAGTATTACATAGTTTTTATATGCAGTTACTACTATTAATCTTGTTTCTAGTCTTAATCTGAAAATTTGACTTTTGTCAAATTTTCAGCTCTGGTTGGCCTGAACTAAGCCTTATAAGAGCCGAATGGGACCAAACGGTAGGAAACATAGTTTTTAAGTACCGTGAATGGTATTACGTAGTTTCTATGTACAAGTACTACAAATTAACCTTATTTCTAATATTAATTAGAAAATTTAACTAAAAGTCAAATTTTAAACCCTGATTAGGCTGAACAGGGCCTTATTAAAGCTAAATAGGATCCAAACGGGGAGAAAATGCAGCTTTCACGAGACAGGAGTACTTTTACATTGTAACTTTGTATAATTACTACTAATTAAACTTGTTTCAGGTCTTAATTTAGATGTTTGACCGAAAGTCAAATCTTGAGCCCTTATGGGCCTGAATTAGGCCTTGTAAGAGCCGAATAGGGCTCAAACGGTAGGAAATATTATTTCAAAAGGTGAAAGTGGTATTACATTGTTTCTATGTATAATTACTACTAATTAACCTAAGTTCTAATTTTAATTAGAAAGTTTGACTAAAAGTCAAACTTTCAACTCCGATTGGTCTGAACTGGCCTTATAAGAGCCAAATAGGGCCCAGACAGGGAGAAAACATGGTTTTCAAGAGCTGAGAGTAGTATCATATAGTTTTTATGTCTAATTTTGATTAATTAAACTTGTTTATATTCTTAATTTGAATTTTTTTCAAAAAAATTAAACTTTTAGCCTCGATTGACCTAAATTAGGCCATATAAATAAGAGCTAAAAAGGGGCCAAACCAGTGGAAAACATGGTTTTCTAGAGCTGAGAGTTGTATTACATAGTTTCTATGTAAATTACTACTATTTTATCTAGTTTCTAGTTTTAATTGAGAAGTTTGACTAAAAGTCAAACGTTCAGCCCCGATTGGTCTAAACGAGGCCTTATAAGAACCGAAAAAGGCCCAATTCGGGAGAATATGCTATTTTTAGGAGCTAGGAATAGTATTATATAGTTTTTATGTATAATTATTACTAATTAAACTTGTTTCTAGTCTTAATTGAAAAGTTTAACCAAAGTCAGACTTTCAGTCTCAATTTCCCTAAACTAGGCCTTATATAAGCCGAATATGACCTAACAGAGAGAAAACAAGATTTTTAAAGAGCCAAGAGTATTATTACATAGTTTCAATGTACAATTGTGGCTAATTAATCTTGTTTCTAGTGTTAATTAGAAAGTTTGACCAAAAGTCAAACTTTCAGCCCCGATTGGCCTGAATTAGACCTTATAAGAGCCGAAAAGCGCCCAATCTGGGTGAAACTACGGTTTTCAAGAGCTTGGAGTAGTTACATAATTTTTATATATAATTACTACTAATTAAACTATTTTCTGGCCTTAATTGGAGAGTTTGATCAAAAGTCACTCTTTCAGCCCAGATTGGCCTGAGCTAGGCCTTAAAAAAGCCGAATATGACCTAAACAGGGAAAAAATATAGTTTAGGAGCTAGGAGTAGTATTACATAGTTTTTATATACAATTACTACTAATTAAACTTGTTTCTACTATTAATCAGGAAGTTCGTCTAAAAGTCAAACTTTCAGGCTCGATTGGCCTGAACTAAGCATTATAAGGGCAGAATAGGACTTAAACAAGGAGAAAACATGCTTTCAAGAGCCGAGAGTAGTATTACATAGTTTATATATATAATTACTACTAATTAAACTTGTTTCTATTCTTTATTGGGAAGTTTGATAAAAACTCAAATCTTCAGCCCCGATTGGCTTGAACTAGGCATTATGAAAGCCGAATAAGGCTCAAACAGGGAGAAAACATCTTTTTACGAGCCGGGAGTAGTACTACATATTTTCATGTAAAATTACTACTAATTAAACTTGTTTCTATTCTTAATAGGAAAGTTTGACCAAAAGTCAAATCTTCAGCTCCAATTGGCCTCAACTAGGCATTATAAGAGCCGAACATGACCCAAACGAGAGGAAAATATGGTTTTCAAGAGCCGTGAGTGGTATTACATAGTTTCTATATGCAATTACTACTAAATAACCTTGTTTCTAGTGTTAACTAGTTTAACTTATTTTAGGATTATTTGAGAATTTTTATCAAAAGTCAAATTTCAGCCCTGATTGGCCTGAACTAGGCCTTATAAGAGACGAATGAGGACCAAACTGGAGGAAAAAAAGATTTACGAGGGACGTGAATGGTATTATATATTTTCTATGTATAATTACTATTAATTAACTTTGTTTCTAGTGTTAATTGGAAAGTTTGACCTAGAGTCAAACTTTCAGCCCCGATTGGCCTGAATCAGGGAATATAAGAGCTGATTAGGGCCCAAATGGGAAAAAATGAGGATTTCAAGAGCGAGAGTAGTATTACAGAGTTTTTATGTGCAATTACCACTAATTAAACTATTTTCTAATCTTAATATGAAAGTTTGACCAAAACCCAAACTTTCGGTTCTTATTGGCCTGAACTAGGCCTTATAAGATCTGAATGGGGCTAAACGGGAGAAAAACATGGTTTTCAAGTGCTGAGAGTGGATTATAGAGTTTCTATGCACAATTATTACTAATTAACCTTGTTTCTTATGTTAATTAGGAATTTTGATCACAAGTCAAACTTTCATTCCTGATTGGCCTGAACTAGTCCTCATAAGAGCCAATTAGGGCTCAAACGAGGTTTTCAAGAGCCAAGAGTAGTAATACATAGTTTTTATATATAATTACTATTAATTAAACTAATTTCTACTAATTGGGAAGTTTTACTAAAAGTCAAACTTTCAACCCTGTTAACTTGAATTAGGCCTTATAAGAGCCAATTAGGGTCCAAACGGGAAGAAAATGAGGTTTTTAAGTGCCGGGAGTAGTATGACATAGTTTCATGTATAATTACTACAAATTAAACTAGTTTCCAGCCTTAATTGGGAAGTTTAGTAAAAGTTAAACTTTCAACCCCAATTGGCCTGAATTAGGCCTTATAAGAGCCGATTAGGGCCCAAACGAGGAGAAAACGTGGTTTTCAAGAGCCCATAGTAGTATGACAGTGTTTTTATATATAATTACTACTAATTAAACTTGTTTCTAGTTTTTATTGGGAAGTTTGACCAATAATCAAACTTTCAACACCGATTGGCCTGAACTAGGCCATATAAGAGTCGAATGGGACCAAACGGGAGGAAAACATGGTTTTTAAGGGCCGTCAATGGTATTACTTAGTTTCTTGTACAATTAATACTAATTAACCTTGTCTCTAGTAAGTTCGACCAAAAGTTGTTTCAGCCCCAATTGGCCTGAACCAGTCCTTATAATAGCCGCCCAAACGAGGAGAAAATAAAGTTTTCAAGAGCTAAGAGTATTAATACATAGTTTTTTTGCATAATTACTACGATTAAACTACTTTCTAGTCTTAATTGGAAAGTTTTATCAAAAATCAAACTTTCTGCCCTGATTGGCCTGGACTAGGCTTTATAATAACCGAATAGGAACAAAATGGGAGGAAAATATGATTTTCAAGGGTCGTGAATGGTATTGCATAGTTCTATGTACAATTACTTCTGATTAACCTAATTTCTATTGTTAATTTGGAAGCTTAACCAAAAGTCAAACTTTAAAGCCCTGTTAACCTGAACTAGGCCTTATTAGAGCTGAATAGGGTCCAAATGGGCGAGAAAATGTAGTTTTCAAGAGCAGCGAGTAGTATTACATAGTTTTTATGTATAATTCCTACTAATTAAACTTGTTTCTAGTCTTAATTGGAAAGTTTGACCAAAGTCAGACTTTCTGTCCCGATTGCCCTAAATTAGGCCTTATATAAGCCGAATATGACCTAAATAGAGATAAAACATGATTTTAAAGCGCCAGGAGTATTATTACATAGTTTCTATGTACAATTGTGGCTAATTAATCTTGTTTCTAGTGTTAATTAGAAAATTTGACAAAGAGTCAAACGTTCAGCCCTGATTGGCTTGAACTAGGCCTTATAAGAGCCGAAAAGGGCCAAATCGGGGAGAAACTAGGGTTTTCAAGAGCTGGGAGTAGTATTACATAATTTTTATGTATAATTACTACTAATTAAACTTGTTTCTGGCCTTAATTGGAGATTTTGATCAAAAGTCACTCTTTCCGCCCAGATTGGCCTAAGCTAGGCCTTTAAAAAGTCGAATATGACCTAAACAGGGAGAAAATATTGTTTAGGAGCTAGGAGTAGTATTACATAGTTTCTATATACAATTACAACTAATTAATTTGTTTCTACTATTAAACAGCAAGTTCGTATAAAAGTCAAATTTTCAGGCTCGATTGGCCTGTACTAGGCATTATAAGAGCAGAATAAGACTCAAACAAGGAGAAAACATACTTTCAAGAGTCAGGAGTAGTATTACATAGTTTTTATGTATAATTACTATTAATTAAACTTGTTTCTTTCTTTATTGGGAAGTTTAATAAAAAGTCAAATCTTCAGCCCGATTGGCCTGAACTAGGCATTAGAAAAGCCGAATGAGCTCAAACAGGGAGAAAATATCTTTTCAAGAGCCGAGAGTAGTACTACATAGTTTTCATATAAAATTACTATTAATTAAATTTGTTTCTATTCTTAATAGGGAAGTTTGACCAAAAGTCAAATCTTCAGCCCCGACTGGCCTCAACTGGGCATTATAAGAGCCGAACATGACCCAAACGAGAGGAAAATATGATTTTCAAGAGACGTGAGTGGTATTACATAGTTTCTATGTGCAATTACTACTAAATAACCTTGTTTCTAGTGTTAACTAGTGTTAACTTGTTTTAGGATTATTTGAGAATTTTTGCCAAAAGTCAAATTTCAGCCCTGATTGGCCTGAACTAGGCCTTATAAGAGACGAATGGGGACAAACTGGAGGAAAACAAGGTTTAAAAGGGACGTGAATGGTATTACATAGTTTCTATGTATAATTACTACTAATTAATTTTGTTTCTAGTGTTAATTGGAAAGTTTGACCTAGAGTCAAACTTTCAGCCCCGATTGGCCTGAACTAGGCAATATAGAGCTGATTAGGGCCCAAACGGGATAAAAAATGAGGTTTTCAAGAGCCGAGAGTAGTATGACATAGTTTTTATGTGCAATTACCACTAATTAAACTATTTTCTAGTCTCAATATGAAAGTTTGACCAAAACCCAAACTTTCAGTTCTTATTAGCCTGAACTAGGCCTTATAAGAGCTAAATGGGGCCAAACGGGAGAAAAACATGATTTTCAAGTGCTGAGAGTGGATTATAGAGTTTCTATGCACAATTATTACTAATTAATCTTGTTTCTTATGTTAATTTAGAATTTTGATCAAAAGTCAAACTTTCAGTCCTGATTGGCCTGAACTAGGCCTTGTAAGAGCCGATTAGGGATCAAATAATGTTTTTAAGAGCCGAGAGTAGTAATACATAGTTTTTATGTATAATTACTTTTAATTAAACTAGTTTCTAGTCTTAATTGAGAAGTTTTACTAAAAGTCAAACTTTCAACCCCGATTGGCCTGAATTAGGCCTTATAAGAGCTGATTAGGGCCCAAACGAGGAGAAAATGAGATTTTCAAGTACCGGGAGTAGTATGACATAGTTTCATGTATAAAATTACTACTAATTAAACTAGTTTCCAGTCTTAATTGGGAAGTTTACTAAAAGTTGAACTTCAACCCCAATTGGCCTGAATTAGGCCTTATAAGAGCCGATAGGGCCCAAACGAGGAGAAAACGTGGTTTTTAAGAGCCCTAAGTAGTATGACAGTGTTTTTATGTACAATTACTACTAATTAAACTTGTTTCTAATTTTTATTGGAAAGTTTGACCAAAAATCAAACTTTCAACACTGATTGGCCTGAACTAGGCCTTATAAGAGTCAAATGGGACCAAACGGGAGAAACATAGTTTTTAAGGGCCAACAATGGTATTGCGTAGTTTCTATGTACAATTAATATTAATTAACCTTGTCTCTAGTAAGTTCGACCAAAAGTTGTTTCAGCTTCAATTGGCCTGAACTAGTCCTTATAAAACCCACCCAAACAAGGAGAAAATAAAATTTTCTAGAGCTAAAGAGTATTAATACATAGTTTGCAATAGCTGGGAGTAGTATTTCATAGTTATTATATATAATTGCTACTAACAAAACTTGTTTCTAGCCTTAATTGTGAAATTTGATTAAAAGTCACTCTTTCAGCCCCGATTGGCTTCAACTAGGACTTATAAGAGCCGAAAATGACCTAAACAGGGTGAGAACATTGTTTTAAAGAGCCAGGAGTTGTATTACATAGTTTCTATATACAATTACTACTAATTAAACTTGTTTCTACTCTTAATCAGGAAGTTTGTCCAAAAGTCAAACTTTCAGCCCCTATTGGCCTGAACTAGTATTATAAGAGCATAGTATGGCTCAAACAAGGAGAAAACATGTTTTCAAGAGTCAGGAGTAGTATTATATAGTTTTTATATATAATTACTACTAATTAAATATATTTCTATTCTTAATTGTGAAGTCTAACCAAAAGTCAAATTTTCATTCCCGATTGGCCTAAATTAGGCATTCTAAGAGCCGAATAGGACTCAAACAGGGAGAAAATATATTTTCAGGAGTCAGAAGTAGTATTACATAGTTTCTATGTATAACCACTACTAATTCAATTTATTTCTATTCTTAAGTTGAAAGTTTGACCAAAAGTTTAACTTTTCAGTCCCGAATGACCTGAATTATGCCTTATATGAGCCGAATTGGGCCCAAATTGGAGGAAAATATGGTTTTAAGAGCTGAGAGTGGTGTTACTTAGTTTCTATGTACAATTACTGCTAATTATCCTTATTTCTTGTGTTAATTGGGTATTTTTACTAAAAGTCAAACTTTAACTCCAATTGGGCTGAACTAGGCCTTATAAGATACGAAAAGGGCCTAAACAGAGACAAAATGTGATTATCCAGAGCCGGGAGTAGTATTACATAGCTTTTATATATAATTACTTCTAATATATATATAGGTATATAGATATGTATAGGTATATACCTATATATATATATATATATATATATATATATATATATATATACACACACACACTATATATATATATATATATATATATATATATATATATATATATATAGATAGAGAGAGAGAGAGAGAGAGAGAGAGAGAGATAGACTTGTATCCTTTCAAAAGGATTTGATCCCGAATCCTTCCCACTCAAATTCAACCCTCCAACATTTGAATACAAGAGCCATTCCGTTGAAGTTGATCTATACTATTTCAAGTATCTATAAACCAAAAATCAAGTGTTTTAAATACTTTTTGCCCATCCATCAAGTAGGGGAAAAACGGACGGCCTAAATAGTGAGTTGGTTAGTTTAACGGTGTAGAACATTTGAAATGTAACAAAAATTAGTTTATAGGGGTTTTTAAATGTTTAGATCATAATGAAATGGCCGGATCGAGAATTTGTATGTCTAAAGACATAGATCTAACCAACTCACTACTTTCGGCTGTCCATTTTGCGTCGCTTGATGGATGGGCAAAAAGTATTTAAAACACTTGATTTTTGGTTTATAGATACTTGAAATAGTATAGATCAACTTCAACGGAGTGGATCTTGTATTCGAATGTTGGAGGGTTGAATTTGAGCGGGAAGGATCCGGGATCA
The DNA here is from genome assembly GCA_038442645.1 of Agave tequilana. NCBI lineage: Eukaryota > Viridiplantae > Streptophyta > Magnoliopsida > Asparagales > Asparagaceae > Agave > Agave tequilana. Next base: position 43,509 of record JAVJIF010013063.1, on the reverse strand, counting down.
AATCCTTTTGAAAGGATACAAGTCTATCTATATATATATATATACCTATATATATTTATATCTACCCATATATATATATATATATATATATACACACACACACACACACACACACACACACACACACACACACATAGGGAAGGCAATTCAGACCCGACCCGCCAGACCCGACCCGACCCGACCCAGAGTAAGTGGGTATGGGTTTGAGCTATACGGGTTTGGGTCGTAATCGGGTCGACCCACCAGACCCGATTAATAAATGGGTCGGGTCGACCCAAACCCACCAAACCCGCTAAGACCCGTTTACCTTTTATATTTTTGATCCAGAGATTTTTTTTTTTGGGAATCATTTATCACACCATCCGAACCAAAGGAATCCTGGGTAGCCAAAAATATTTCTTCCAGGGAAAGAAAAAAAAGCGTAAACCTTGGTGGAAAATAAAAATAAAAACCACCCCTCTTTCTTTCTCTTTGTTTCTAATGAATGACTAATCTCCCCTCTTATGTTGGTTTTGATATTTTACTGGCTGATGCTGATAGTGCTCTCGACAGGCTGTGGACCAAGAAGAAAGTTAAAGTCAGTCAGCAAGATACTCATATTTGATCTTCCTATTAAGCCAGTTCAGTGGCAAATTTTTTTTTTTAACAGAAGCCAGTGGCTTGAGTTAGATTTTCATATTTTGAAGCTCTAAAAAACGTAGCTGAGCAAAACTCTAGTGGATTCTGTGAAATGTACTAGCCCATCACGGCTTTTTTGTCTCTTGAACCATTGCTTTTTGTTATAATTTTCAATTTTCTTAGTATCTGAGTAAATATGTATTCATAACTTTGTTATCAGCTTTCTTTGTACTGAAACATGTCATTCAAATGGGTCATTTGGGTCTAACGGGTCGACCCGACCCGGCCGACCCATTTAGTTAAATGGGTCAAATGGGTTGGGTCGGGTCGACCCGCATAATATTGGGTCGGGTTTGGGTTTGGATTTTTGACCCATATAAATAAATGGGTTGGGTCGACCCGACCCTATTATGGGTCAACCCATTTAAGACCCGACCCAATTAGACCCGACCCGACCCAATTGCCACCCCTACACACACACACCTATATATATATACATATATATATATATATACATATATATATATATACATATATATATATATATATATACATATATATATATATATATACATATATATATATATATAATATACATATATATATATATATTAGACTTGTATCCTTTCAAAAGGATTTGATCCCGGATCCTCCCCACTCAAATTCAACCCTCCAACATTCGAATACAAGATCCACTCCGTTGAAGTTGATCTATACTATTTCAAGTATCTATAAACCAAAAATCAAGTGTTTAAATACTTTTTGCCCATCCATCAAGTAGGGGAAAAACGGACGGCCTAAATAGTGAGTTGGTTAGTTTAACGGTTGTAGAACATTTGAAATCTAACAAAAATTAGTTTATAGGGTTTTTAAATGTTTAGATCATAATGAAATGGCCGGATCGAGAATTTGTATGTCTAAAGACATAGATCTAACCAACTCACTACTTTCGGCCGTCCATTTTGTGTCGCTTGATGGATGGGCAAAAAGTATTTAAAACACTTGATTTTTGGTTTATAGATACTTGAAATAGTATAGATCAACTTCAACGGAGTGGATCTTGTATTTGAATGTTGGAGGGTTGATTTTGAGTGGGAAGGATCCGGGATCAAATCCTTTTGAAAGGATACAAGTCTATCTCTCTCTCTCTCTCTCTCTCTATATATATATATATATATATATATATATATATATATATATATATATATATATATATATATAGGGCTTACTGTACCTCAGCCTGCAGGCTGAGAGAGTTTTCTCAGCCTGCGGGCGTGGCAACATCACCGCCCCACATCTGTAAAAAAATTTGGCGGACAAAATCCTGTAAAATCCCGCCCAATTAAATGCAAATCACCTCAACATTGTATTTTTCGAAAATACCCTCCCTCACAACATTTTACTTATTGTAAAAAATTGTCTTCCAAAACAATTTACAGCTCTAAAACTTCAACCGGCGGTTCTGATCCAATTAGTTCTTTTCCTTCAAAAATTTGATCAGTTTTTTAAAAAACATATTTGCAACTGATGGCGCCTAAGAAATCATCCGTCGAAAAAGGTACTACAAAAATTATATTTTCAAAAAATTTTAGGGTTTGTGTATTTTAATAGTTTTAATTTTTCAAGATTTATTTCTGAAGTCCCACGTTTTTTTAATTTTTTTTAAATATTGGAACCATGGTCGCAATTAAGAAAGAGATTTTCAAACTTGAGACGATAAAGGTCCTATTTTTGAAAGTTTTTATTATTTACTTCTATTTTTACTGTGTCGCAGTTCAGATCTGTGCGACTTTGGAATTTTTTTTTTTTACCTTTCCTGTAGACGAATGCGACGTAGGTCGCAGTATATGAAACTTACTTTTTTTTTCTTACATTTTGACGACATGGGGTCGCAGTTGTTTAAATAAGAGTTGTAGTCTCAAGTCTTCACCAAGGTCGCAGTTCATTTTAAATAATATGTTTTATCAAACTTGTGTCGCAGTTGTTTCTGTTTGAACTGTAGTCTTATGCGACCTTGGTCGCAGTGTAGTCCTGGTTCTAGTTGTTTTTTTTTGCAATGCATGACTGCGACCGAGGTCGCAGTTTATTAAAAAACAAATATGCTTTTTATTCCCTTATAATTTTTAAATAATCATTGGTCTAAAGTGTTTATTTTTCTTCTTACGTAGGTAAACAACAGATACAGGTTCGTCCTCTGAGATCAAGCATAAAACCAATGTGCCAGTTAATGAAGAAATTTAAGAAGTACATACAGGCTGATTTCGTAGAGGCGATGAAGAATACCCCATTTGGCCCAATCTTCATGGCGTTCTACAATGAAGAATTTGGTGCTGAAAAGGCTCTAAAATCAAACGTTGCCGTACTACGTATTTTAGACAAGTATGACAGGAATACAAGACCTTTACAATTGGGGGCAAAGAGATTGAGTTAACAGTGGAGGATGTTGCCCTAACTTTGGTCTACCTGTCAATGGGGCAGATTTTGTGATGAATAAGACATGTACGATGAAAGATAGAGGGGTTATAAAACATTTTTTCCCCAATATAAAGAAGATCACAAAAGTATCTATTGAAGATGCTTTGGATGATCTTCTTGTCAAGAGAAGGAAGAGGGATATATTAGATGTGACACCGGATGAACAATCTGAGCAGCAATTGTCTATAAATGAAATTATAAGAGACATAAATAGACTTGCAGCTCAAGACTTTACCACATTAGTCATCCTGTACATGTCGGCCACGCTTTTCTTCTCTGGCAGTAAATGCACGGTGCCGTGGTATATTGTGGAACAGATTGCCAATATGCAACTGATGAGGACAATATGCTGGGCAAAAACTGTTTGGCAATTCCTGATTGACTCAATGGACATCTTCAGGCAAACCACGTACGAGCTGCAAGGATGCTCCGTGCAAATTATTGTAAGTAGAAATCTCAAATTTGGCCAACATTGTATGAAATTTACCCATAAATTGAGAAAATTTGTGGAATCTAATTTAATTTTTCATTTTTGCAGTATTGGCTGTGTGAGAGGGCACCTATTTTTGAGCAGAGGTCTGGTTTGGAGGAAAAAACCCACGCGCAGTAAGATGGGACCTCCAAAATATTAGCAGATCTCTACTTGAAGTTGATCTAAAAAAATTGACAGCAATATTGTAAGTTAAACTTCTTTTTATGTGTAGTACAAATAAAATGCGACCATAGTCGCAGTATTGAGCTGCACCTTTCGCAGTTCGTTTTGTGCCTGACAAATAATGTGCGACCATGGTCGCATTCTCTTGAAAATACCCTTTACAACAGAATTGCGACCAAAATATTTCATAAATAAACTGCGACCATGGTCGCAGTGTTGAGCTGCATGTCTTGGCAGATAAATTTGTGCACGACAAACATACTGCGACCATGGTCGCATTCTTATCCAAAATATTTCATAAATAAACTGCGACCATGGTCGCAGTGTTGAGCTACATGTCTTGGCAGATAAATTTGTGCACGACAAACATACTGCGACCATGGTCGCATTCTTATCCAAAATATTTCATAAATAAACTGCGACCATGGTCGCAGTATCATTATTTCATTGTTTTATTTTTAGCTTACCTTTTTATGTTTATTTTCAGATTTTGAGTCGAATGGCCAGCATCTCTAATGCTGAAAAAATATGGTTGGCCTTCCTGTTGAAGGGGAAGAGGATGAGGAAGAAGAAGTAGCAGAAGATGAAGGTGAAGATGAAGAAGAAGAAAAAGAAGAAGAAGGTGAAAGTGAAGGAGATGAAGAAGGCCATACATGTAATGAGGCTGACATCCCGGCTGAAAAGGAGCCAGAACCGGCTGAAACGAGTGAGCAAGAACCAATTTTTGAAGGTTATTTGCCACCTCCACCGGATGTTCAAGCAGAAGAAATAAAACAATTGAGGTCTGAAAATCAGCACTTGAGAGATTATGTTTCTCAGCTTGAAAAAAAGATTGAAAATATGGAGACTGAGAAAAGACTCAAGGCTGAATTAAAATTAAAAAGGAGAGAAAAAGAGAGAAGAAAAAACAAAAAGGCATCAGAGGAAATTAAAGGTTAAAGAAGAGGAAGAAGAAGAGCTGCTGAGAGCAGCCGCTGCTGCGAAGAAGAAGAAGGAGAAGAAGAGGGAAGAAGAGAAGGAAAAGGAGAACAGGAGGAGAGAAGTGGAGGAGAATAGAAGAGGGAAGAGGAGTAGAATGAAAGGAGGAAGAGGGAAGAGGAAGAGAAAGAGAAGGAGAAGAAGAGGAAGAAGAGAAGGAAAAGGAGAACAGGAGAAGAGAAGTGGAGGAGAAGGAGAAGGAGAATAGGAGAAGGAAGAGGAGGAGAATGAAAGGAGGAAGAGGAAAGAGGAAGAGAAAGAGAAGGAGAAGAAGAGGGAAGAAGAGAAGAAAAAGGAGAACAGGAGGAGAGAAGTGGAGGAGAAGGAGAAGGAGAATAGAAGAAGGGAAGAGGAGGAAAATGAAAGGAGAATGAGGGAAGAAGAGGAGAAGGAGAAGAAGAGGAGGGAAAAGGAGGAGCAGGAGAAGGAGAGAGGAGGAGGGAAGAGGAGGGCAGGAGAGGAGGAGGAGGAAGTGGAAGAGAATGAGAAGAAGAGGAGGAAGGCGCAGATGGAGAACAAAAGAATGAAGGAGCAGATGGAGAAGCAGGCTGAATAGGAGAAGAAGAAAAAACTGGAAGAGGATAAAATCATGGGTTCTGAATCTATTTTAAATATTACTGGAGAAGATGTGCCAAGTTTTTCTCTGAATATAAGTCAAATGACTCAAGAAATCTAAAGAGATAGAGCTTCTGAAAAAGAAATTCAAGAACATACTCCGCCTCAGAAGCAATCCTCAAAAGAAGCTGTTTTGGAAACCTCTAAAGGAACAATAGAAAGGGGAGTCAAAGAACGCAAGCGCGCTGAAAGAGATCGCGATGACTCCGACTTTGTTTATCCAAAACAGAAGAAGAAAAAAATGAAAATCCTCTTCCACAGCCTGCGGCTGCGAGTTCTACCGCTGGTTTCGGCGACAAAGAGATTTCCTCTACTGAGCCAAAATCGAGAGAATTGACCGAAACCACATCATACAGAATTCTGCAGCCCCATCAACAAGCTCTTATAAAACATTTCTTCGACAAGTCCTACTCTGAGTAAGTTAATTCATATCAAAAAATTTCTGTTATACCTTTATATAAGAACAATTAAATTACTAACTTTGTTTTGAATATCTTGCAGTTCTACTGCGTATCAGGATACCGATAATGCAATCATCATTTTAAGGAATGACATTGAGGACCTGATGTTCAGTAGAGACTTAGATGCAAATGTCATTCATTTCTACATGCAGCATCTTGAGAAAAGAGAAAGATTAAAAAGCATATTCTTCCGAAGCGAAGCTTGGGTAAAAATCTACTTTCTCCTTTACGGTTTAATGTAATATCAACTCTGGAACAGATTACTAATATTCTCTATCTCTGTGTAGGCATAAATCATGTACTGCGACTAAGGTCGCAGTGTATAATTAAAATGTACTGCTACTAACACATGTACTGCGACTAAGGTCGCAATTTATAATTAAAATGTATTGCTACTAACTCGGTACTGTGACAGCTGCGACCTGCGACCAAGGTCGGAACTGTGACCAAGGTCGCAGTGTATAATTAAAATGTACTGCTACTAACACATGTACTGCGACAAATGTAACAGCTGCGACCTGCGACCAAGGTCGGAGCTGCGACCAAGGTCGCAGTTTATAATTAAAATGTACTGCTACTAACTCATGTACTGCGACTAAATAATATACTGCGACTAAGGTCGCAGTTTATAATTTTTTGTTATATTTTAAATTCATTTTGTATTTGATATAAATTTTTTTCTTGTCCGCAGCACGGTGTTGTAAATAAAATTGAAGATCTGGAAGGTCATTTCATCAAGCAGAAGCTGTTGAAAAACTGGACAGCTGACGTGCAGTACATGTTCTTCCCGATCAATCACAAACATAGTGCCGACGAGCCGGGATTTCACTGGACCTTGTTGGTATTCGATTGCTCCACAGAAGAGTGGATTTTTACAACTCTTTGGTCCCAGCTGACAAAAAAGGTAGTATAACAAAGCTTTACCAAAGAGATGCAAGAATAATAGTGAGTTGAAATTTAATATTTTGATTACTGGAAACTTACAATTAATTTGATTAATACTAATTTTGTTCCTATTGACATTGCAGAAAGAAAGATTATTAGAGATTTTTGAGATTCATTCCAAAAAATTAATGAGAAAAATTAAAATAAAATACGCAAAATGCCCCCAACAAGCAAACAGGTATATAAATTTTGACATCTAATTTCATTTCATACTTGATGGATGGGCAAAAAGTATTTAAAACACTTGATTTTTGGTTTATAGATACTTGAAATAGTATAGATCAACTTCAACGGAGTGGATCTTGTATTCGAATGTTGGAGGGTTGAATTTGAGTAGGAAGGATCCGGGATCAAATCCTTTTGAAAGGATACAAGTCTCTATATATATATAATATATATATATATATATATATATATATATATATATATATATATATATATATATATATATATATATATATATATATAACATACATATACATATACATATACATATATGTATAGGTATACCATATATATATGTATACCTATACATATATGTATATATATATAGATATATATATATATATATAGGGCTATCTGTACCTCAGCCTGCGGGACGTGGCTGAATATAGGCCACACATCGGTCGCAGAGTGTGGGCGCCACAAAAAATCAAAAAATCCGCCTAAACAATCGTGAATCAAAATGACAAAAATACCCCTTTTAAATGACGACTGCGACTTCTAGCATTCAAAAGTAAAAAATATTCACCTTTATATAATGCTTGTTACTAGTATATTATCTCATACCTAAAAACTATATTTTTACTCAATCATCCGTAGTTTCCCCACCGATCCTACTACGGATGCAATTTATGGTCGCAGTTAATCATTTATCAGTTCCCAATGCGACTTTGGTCGCAATAATTACTGTTTTGGAGTTCAAAGTAATTTAAAGTTATAGTGTATTAACTTTTAAACTGTTTTGGATAACTGAACAGTCACCTAGGAAGTATACAATTTTTGGGAAAAGATAGAAAATATATTTGAGAGATATTCACGTGGTCAAAGAGCTTAAACCTTTTGGAATTCCGGGATTAAAAGTATATAAAGGGTCATGAGCAAAGGATTAAAAACATACTAAGTTATTTTTGCTCAAACTAGTTACTCTTAACTGTTCTGAAAATAAGTTCAAAAATGTCTTCACCATCACCACCGTCTTCACCGGAAAGAAGCCAATACATTCAAACAATGTCTTCACCATCACCACCGTCTTCACCGGAAAGAAGCCAATCATCAAATGATGATTTTATGTTTAGTTCTGAAACAATGTCTCGCTACGGGTCAGAATCTAAGATTGATACAGACGACCCTTTCTGGGAGTTCATTGATGAACCAAAACACAAAAATGAAGAGGAAGAAAGCGACGATGAGACTGTACCTGAAGAAGAGGAAGAGACAGAAGACGAAAGCATGACTCTTGACGACGAATCTGATTACGATGGTGATGACGACGATTAGAAGTTAAAAAATTGTATTTTTGTTTTTCTTTTTAAATATATATAAATCTCTTTTCTAAAGTTAATTTTGTGAATTACATTTTTTACTACTATGTATTGGTTGAAATACTGCGACCATGGCGCAGACTTAATTAAATCAAAGACTTTATTAATACTGCGACCTAGGCATATCATCATTAATCCATATTACTGTTAATTAAATCAAAGACGCAGACTTAATTAATACACAACGACTTGGTCGCAGTTGCTGTACTTTAGTCTTAATCAACAACAACACTGCTACCTGGTCGCAGTTTCTGACCGTAGTATTAATAAAAAAAACTGCGACCTTGGTCGCAGTTGGTGGTCTTTAATCTTAATCAACAACATCACTGCGACCTTGGTCGCAGTTGGTCTTTATAAATAATCAACAACAACACTGCGACCTTGGTCGCAGTTGCTGATCTTTACTCTTAATCAACAACATAACTGCGACCTTGGTCGCAGTTGGTGGTATTTATAAATAATCAACAACAACACTGCGACTTTGGTCGCAGTTGATGGCCGCAGTCTTAAAAAAAAAATCTGCAACCTTGGTCACGGTTTTTGGTCGCAATGTCGACCCTGGTCGCAGTTGTTTCTGTTTGCACTGTAGTCTTATGTGACCTTGGTCGCAGTGTGGTCTCTGGTCCAAGTTGTTTGTTTGCAATGCATGACTGCGACCAAAGGTCGTAGTTTATTAAAAAACAAATATGCTTTTTATTTATTTTCACGAATTTATCTCCAGGCATGTGAAAAATGATACAAAAACGATCTCTTATACAATAAGATTGAGTGTTACAATATAGCAGTAGAAAGAAAACTAAACATCAAAAAGAACCATTGTTGACTAAGAGCAGTGTTGTTATTGAGGTCTTTTTATTTATGTCCACGCATTTATCTCCAGGCATGTGAAAATGATACAAAACGCTCTCTTATACAATAAGATTGAGTGTTACAATATAGCAGTACAAAGAAGACTAAACATCAAAACACCAAGAAGACTAAACATCAAAAGAGCCCTTGTTGAATAAGAGCAGTGGTGTTATTGACGTCCCCGTGTATTAAAAAACTGTGGACGTCGAGGACCATGACTTCTTCCCTTGTGGACGAATATCGATCAAGTTCACCGGCCAAAATATTCTCCCAAAGGCCCAGCGAACTTGAAAAAGGACAATCAAGCTCTGGGTCTTCTTCGTGCATAGGGTCATCTTCATCCATGGAGGCAGGCCCCTGTTAGAGACTCTGAAGAAGGCTGAAATTCTCAGAGCAATTGCTCTCAAATGAACACAGTCTAATTATGGGCTGTTAAAGGGAGAGGGTGAGCCCTATTTATGGGCAGCCCATAATAACAGCTTCGGGAAACAGCGAATGGTGCGGGTTTCATCAACGTAGACTTGACGTTAAAAAGATCTCATAAAATCTTTATGACAGGTCGCGTCTCACGGAGTGAGTCCAAGTCGCATCAGACAACAGACAACTTTTCATTTTTCATTTAGATTCAAAAAAATGACTTAATCCAAATAACACTTAACAAAACAAGAACACGGCGACCTTGGTCGCTATGCATGTTAATCTAAAGGAAAACACTTACTTAACGTACTGTGACCAAGGTCGCAGTCCACGTAAAGCAACCTAAGATTGCAGTTGCTGGCCATATTTATCAACAACAACACTGCGACCTTGGTCGTATTTAACCATGGTCGCAGTTAATAATTATATTACTTCACCTTATAAATTTTAAAATGAAAGGTTGCGACATTGGTTGCAGTTGCTGGACGCAGACTTAATAAATACACTGCGACCTTGGTCGCAGTTGCTGTACTTTAGTCTTAATCAACAACAACACTGCTACCTTGGTCGCAGTTTCTGACCGTAGTATTAATAAAAAAAAATGCGACCTTGATCGCAGTTGTTGGTGTTTAGTCTTAATAAAAACACACCGACCTTGGTCGAAGTTGCTGGTCTTTACTCTTAATCAACAACATCACTGTGACCTTGGTCGCAGTTGGTGGTCTTTACTGCGACTTTGGTCGCAGTTGATGGCCGCAGTCTTAAAAAATAATCTCCAATCTTGGTCGCTATTGCTCGTTTTTAGTCTTAATCAACAACAACACTGCGACGGTGTGACACGTTACCCCAACAGTTGCTTAGTCGCAGTCTTTGGTCGCAGTGTCGACACTGGTCACAGTAGTTACTGTTTGCAATGTATCTTATGCGACCTTGGTCGCAATGTCATCTATGGTCATAGTTGTTTGTTTGCAATGCATGGCTGCGAAAAAGTTCGTATTTTAATAAAAAAAACAAATATGCTTTTTATTTATGTCCAGGCATTTATCTCCAGGAATGTGCAAATGATACAAAACGATCTCTTATACAATAAGATTGAAGTGTTACAAATACAGCAGTACAAAAGAAGACTAAAACATCAAAAAAATCCCTTGTTGACTAAGAGCAATCTTCTTCTTGAGCTCTGGTGGCAGCAGAATCAATAAGATTGAGTGTTACAAAGAAGACTAAACATCAAAGTAGCCAAGAAGATTAAACATCAAAAAATCCCTTGTTGACTAAGAGAAATCTTCTTCTTGAGGTCTGGTGGCAGCAGAATCAATAAGATTGAGTGTTACAAAGAACACTAAACATCAAAGTATCCAAGAAGACAAAACATCAGAAGAGCCAAGAAGAGCCCTTGTTGACTACTAAGAGCAATCTTCTCCTGGAGGTCTGGTGGCAGCAGAAACTTTCATTGATGAACATCTCTTCACCAGAAGGTTATCCAGTGAGCATGGAGTTTCCTCGATGTCACTTCTGGGGTAAGAGAGGAGGTTTTGAGACCTCACAGGGAATGCTACCCACCACTATATCCGCCACATCCCCCGCCGCCATACCCACTCTGACCATCCGTCACCAGCAAGCTTGACTGGTGCGTCAAGTGAGAACAGATCTCGGTGAGGATTAAGTCCTCGTCAGGGATCATGACTTCTTCCCTTGTGAACGACGAGGACCATGACTTCTTCCCTAGTGGACGATGAGGTCTATGACTTCTTCCCTTGTGGACGAACATCGATCAAGTTCGTCAATAGGGTCATCTTCATCCATGGAGGCAGGCCCCTGTTAGAGACTCTGAAGAAGACAGAAATTCTCAGAGCAATTGCTCTCGAAAGAAAACAGTCTAATTATGGACTGTTAAAGGGAGAGCGTGAGCCCTATTTATAGGCAGCCATATAACCATAATTAATGGTTTCATTAATCAGAATCGTCGGCATTAATGGTCTCCAACCGCCAGCGCCGGTTTGAAAATAAAAGACATTAACGCCTAAACCCAATGAAGAACGACACGTAGACAAACCGCTTCGGGAAACAACGAATGACGCGTAGACCAAAGTCGCAGTCCACGTAATGCAACCCTAGATTGCAGTTGCTGGCCATCTTTATCAATAACAACACTGCGACCTTGGTCGCATTTAACCATGTACACTGCGACAAAAGACTTTGGCTAAGGTCGCAGTTTAAATGTACAATGCGAGCAAAGACTCTGACTACATTATATTCAAAAAAAATATTACTTAACGTACTGCGACCAAAGTCGCAGTCCATGTAATGCAACCCTAGATTGCAGTTGCCGGCCATCTTTATCAATAACAACACTGCGACCTTGGTCGCATTTCACCATGTACACTGCGATGAAAGACTTTGACTAAGGTCGCAGTTTAAATGTACAATGCGACCAAGACTCTGACTACATTATATACAAAAAAAATTAAACTATAAAGTAGAATTTTATCGCAGGCTGAAAACAATGATCTGAAAAGATTTTATATTTTCAAAAAAAAATTTATCCCAGGCTGAAAAGGAGAAACTACATCTTTCAAAAAAGAGGTAAAGAAATAAGGCGAAAAGTAATTTATATTCTATAAAGAGCGGCAAAATAAAAGGGGGGAAAAATAATAATAAACAATAAGGAAAAGTTATCATAAGGGGTATTTGGTAATTTAACTTCTACCTAAAAGCAGACCGCAAGTCAGTGAGGTGACAAATCGAGCCACGTCACCGCAGGCTGAGAGAGTACTCTCAGCCCGCGGGCTGATATACATTTTTCTCATATATATATATATATATATATATATATATATATATATATATATATTATATATATATATATATATAATATATATATATATATATATACACACACACACACACACACACACACATATATATATATATATATATATACATATATGTGTGTATATATATATATGTATGTATGTATGTATGTATATATATATATATATATATATAATATTATATATATATATATATATATATATATATATATATATATGTATGTATATATATAGGTAGCCATTTTCTTGCATTGTTGTTATCATTAGTGCGTATCAATTGCATGTTAAAACTCTGCATTAGCGTTTGACCAAATTAAACTTTATTTCTGTAATTAATTTGAAAGTTTGACCAAAGTCAATTTTTAGCCCCGACTTGCCTAAAGTAGGCCTTATAAGAGCAAAATAAGGCCCAAACAGGGAGAAAACTTGATTTTAAATGGTCGGAAACGGTATTACAAAGCTTCTATATTCAATTACTATTAATAAACTTGTTTCTAGCCTTAATCTAAAAGCTTGACGAAAAGTCAAACTTTCAGTCCCGATTGGCCTAAACTAGGCTTTATAAGAACGGAATAGGCCCAAAAGGAGAGAGAACATGTTTTCAAGAGCCGAGAGTAGTATTACATAGTAATTTTATATAAAATTCAAACCTTCAGTCTTGATTGGCCTGAATGAGGCATTATAAGAGCCAAATAGGATCCAAACAGGAGGAGAATGTGTTTTAGAGCTGTTAGTGGTATTGCATAGTTTTTATATCTAATTACTACTATTAACCTTGTTTCTAGCGTTAATTAAAAGTTTGACCAAAAGTCAAACTTTCAGATATGGGGAATACTCCTGAAGTGGCTCACTGCGGAGTTGCTGATGAGGATATCTTTGACCGGATGCAAAAGCACCTCCAAAGGGATCTTGTTGTGACAGAAGACGATGGTCCCTATGAGAAGGGTGATGTCCTTCAGAGTTTCCATCATCTGGCTCGCCGGCCGATGTCTCGGAAGGCGCTGCTGGCTAGCTTCTTAACAATCTGGCTGAAGAAATGCGTAGTGCCATCTTCTTCGGGTGACGTCGTTCATCCGAATGTTTTGCTGCCCGCTGTTCGGTTGGTTCATGGACACTCTCTGGGTCTTCTTCCGGCCATGGTGTGATGTATCCAGAGAGGCCTTCGTGCATTAACGGAGGCTTTTTGCGGGCCGCCAACAACAAAGCGTGGAAAGGGAGCCACTTTGCCTCGCGACGGACCTAATTCCAGGGTAGGTCTGCCGTATACTTATTTGATGGAGTGGTTCGCCCTGCATTGTCCTTTTCTGATTGAAGCTGGAGAGGACCCCCGCAAGGTGTTCGAATGGCGCTCCTCCGCCGATTCGAAGGACGCTCGTGGCAGAAGACTTACGTGGCTGAGGCCCGTAAGTTGGTACGTCGCTATGACGTCTATAGTCTCTTCCGTTGTTTTCCCCGTATTCGGGGTGCAGGTTATGACGAAGAGTTCAAAGATGTGGGAGAGGGGCAGTCGTCCCTGACCCGGGGAGTTTTTGAGTGGCTGGTCAGCATCCGGCCCTCACATTTATTGTTCAAAGCGGGGATACCTGCTACTTGGAGCCCTATGTCCCAAGTCGGTTTGCTCGACAGTTTGGATATGACCAACCGTGCGTGGGCAATCCAAATCTCAATCTGACTTTCCTGGGGAGTCTCATCGATGGAGCTCGTGCCTGGCGATTCTTTATTGCAGGCTGTACTGGGGCACGGCTGCGCATGCCGTTGGAGACTCCCAATCTTCTAATGACCTTGTGCTTCTGCCAGTGGTACGCGACTTCTAACTCCACACCCCTTGGATTCAAGGCTAACAGCTCTGGTGTGAAGTTAATTTTTCAGCGACTGAAGCGAAAGGCCTCCGAGAAAAAAGAAGGTAAAAGGGTTCGCGTCCCAGGCATAGAGGAATTCGTTGCTGTGGATGACAGCGAGGCCTCAGATGCAGAAAGTCCTCGCTTTGAAGCGGGGCCGGGGGCTGAGACCCCTGCAGCTGGCTCCGGCGTGATGGGGACAGCTCCCACAGAACATGCTGGTGTGAGGGAAGAGGAACCTTATCTCCACTTCAAAAGAAAGCGGGCGGATGGCTCTCGTAGGAAGCAGTTGGTGAAGAAGCCCCGTCGCCAAGCTCCTACAATTGTCGTAGAGGGTGAACCCTCTGCAGCATTTCCTCCTGCTGCCCCATTAGCGGTTGAACCGTCGGTTGCTGAACCGACTACTGGTGAATTTGCTCCAGATCTAGGTAAAATCAACCCCGTCCGTGCAATATGCCTTTTGTGTTTCCAAATAACTTATTATTTGCTTCTTGATACAGGAGCTACGGCCACTGGAGAGCAAGGGGAACATTATGATCCCCTGTTTACTTATGAAACTGAAGCTGGCTCTTTTGCCCTCCCGGAGGAGTCCGGAGGTGATGCGGCCGACATTGGTCCTTCGGGCGCTGGGACTTCCAAAGGAAGTCCTGTGGCATCAAGCTCTATTGGATGGTCCACGGGAGACTCGGCAAGCGAAAGCGGGCCGGCCATTCGTGTTGACTTCGCAAAGAATTTTCCGATGGAGCCCATGGAGACTGATGCAGCTGCTGAGGATGTTTGAGGCGACATCCTCCTTTGGTATTGTTCTGACCTCTTGGCTTCTATTGCATGTTGTGTCCTGTCTAACCACAGTTTTGTTACAGGTATTCTGCCTCAGGGTGCATCAGCTTCAAGGGGACCAGACGATCTTCCCGAGGGGTCAAGGGGTGACATGAGCACTTCGACCGCGGCGGATGCTGCTGTGTTGGATGCGCTGTATGGCGACCTGCCCTCTTATCGGCCTGCGCCAGCCGAAGGAACAGAGGTTAAAGGGGTGGCAGTCCCGGAGGTATCCTCACTCCCAACTATATCAACGAGTGAGGTGCCGACAGTTTTGCCAAACGCAGAGCTGAGGGTGATTACAAGCCCTACTTCCCCAACCCTGGTGGTTGAGCCTGCTGTTCAGGAGATGGTCACCAGCCCTACCTCAGCAGTGGCTAGTGTACTGATTTCCATGAAGACTTCGCCGAGATCACCGACGACCTATCATGCTGCTGTTAGTGTTCCCGCCGTTCCTTCCACGGTAGTGTCGACCAGGCTGGTGGATTTTTCTGAGGTTGCCCGTCTACCAGAGGTGGCCGAGGTTGAAAATGATTTCATAGGTGACATAGTCGATAGCTTTTATAAAGGCTTAGGGCGATCTATTGACCTGGTCTTGAAAGGTTCGACTATGTCGTTCTCAACTTTGAAGGTGGTCCTTTCCCGTAGTATTGAAAGTATTCGGGACTTTGAAGGGTATCACTAAGATGCTCCCTTAGAACTCCTGGTAGATCAATTTGAGAAGGACGTAGAGGAATGGCGCCGTCTCAGTCG
Organism: Agave tequilana; assembly: GCA_038442645.1. Taxonomy (NCBI): domain Eukaryota; kingdom Viridiplantae; phylum Streptophyta; class Magnoliopsida; order Asparagales; family Asparagaceae; genus Agave; species Agave tequilana. The sequence goes on along the minus strand of JAVJIF010013063.1, from coordinate 27,708 downwards.
CTCGGATCTAGGGTCTTCGGTTGATGAGCGGTTTGCGCGTCTTGTCGCTCAAAAGCATGAGGCCTGTCTTGCCGCTCAGGAAGCTGCTAAGGCTATTTCTTCTGACTTGAAATCCTTGGAAACAAAGCAAGCAGAGGTTGGAAATGCCATTGATGCCTCCACCAGTGCTCTTCTTGATGCTGAAGATAAGAATGGGAAGGCCAGGGAGATGATCAGGAAGGGAAACCTTCTCTTGTCCAAGGCTGAACCAGTGCGTCTTGAAGAAGCTGCGCGGCTTGAGCAGCTCAAGGCTCAAAGTGATGAACTCTCGCGGCAGGGATTATCGCAGAGGGCAACTTTGGCTGAGGTCGAAGCTCATTTGACCCAGGCGATGGATTTCAATGAGGCTGAGCTGAGGTCGCAGGCGCTTGCCCAGGCTGCTGATGATAGGGGGACGAGGCTGGCTTCCCTTGAAGAGCGGATCAAATCTTACAATGTACGCCTGTAGATCGTAGTATATGTGTGCCTCTATGTATCCTATCCTTTTGGAATCAATGAAAATTTCTTTCTTTTGTTTTGACTCCTCGTCCAGTCTTCAACTCGTTTCATTTGCTGAATTATTCTTTCCAAGTTGTATTGTAGCCACTTGAGAACATAGTCTTTGTTGGATTGGATAATGAGACTTGGCTATCCGCCGGTTCAGAGGTCGCAGTGACATAACTGATTGAGACGCCACCAGTCTCAAGATTAGCCCTTACGGGGCTAAAGGGGAAATACTTGCCTTTTATAAATGTCAGCGAGTATGGGTGAGACCTGTCTTTTGTAAATGTCAACGGGGCTCGGAATTGAGACTTAGCTGTCTGCTGGTTCAGAGGTCGCAATGACATAACCGATTGAGACGCCACCAAGCTCAAGATTGGTGATACTTGTCTTTTGTAAATGTCAACAAGTATCGAGACCTGTCTTTTGTAGATGTCAACAGGGCTCGGGGTTGAGACTTAGCTGTCTGCTGGTTCAGAGGTCGCAATGACATAACCGATTAAGACGCCACCAAGCTCAAGATTGGTGATACTTGTCTTTTGTAAATGTCAACAAGTATCGAGACTTGTCTTTTGTAAATGTCAATAGGGCTCGGGTTGAGACTTAGCTGTTTGCTGGTTCAGAGGTCGCAATGACATAACCGATTGAGACGCCACCAAGCTCAAGATTGGTGATACTTGTCTTTTGTAAATGTCAACAAGTATCGAGACCTGTCTTTTGTAGATGTCAACAGGGCTCGGGGTTGAGACTTAGCTGTCTGCTGGTTCAGAGGTCGCAATAACATAACCGATTGAGACGCCACTAAGCTCAAGATTGGTGATACTTATCTTTTGTAAATGTCAACAAGTATCGAGACCTATCTTTTGTAGATGTCAACAGGGCTCGGGGTTGAGACTTAGCTGTCTGCTGGTTTAGAGGTCGCAATGACATAACCGATTGAGACGCCATCAAGCTCAAGATTGGTGATGGAATTTGGGAAGAGGTCTCGTTTTCACGGGGAGAAACGAGGGAATCACTGTCATAGGTTTAGTGTTAACGTAACAGTGAAATGCATATGTAGTCTTATCATTCTATGGATGAGAAATGATAAGTGACTTTGGACGTCTCGTTTTTACGGGGAGAAACGAGGAATTGCTGTCATAGGTTTAATATTAACGTAACAACGAAATGTATATGTGGCCCTACCATTCTATGGATGAGAATTTATAAGTGATTTTGGAGGTCTCGTTTTCACGGGGAGAAACGAGGGAATTGCTGTCATAGGTTTAATATTAACGTAACAGTGAAATGCATATGTAGTCTTACCATTCTATGGATGAGATTTGGTAAGTGATTTTGGAGAGGGAATCAAATGGGAACAGGTCTCTTAGGATTTTTAGCAAACCCTCAGCTGTCAACGGGTTTGATATGCCTTTACCAACTACCGTTTGAGTTGGGCTAGCCATGCTATTCCCCTCAGCATGATGAGTTGTCGAGGACTTATGTTGGGCTTACAGGCCAATATTTTCCTCTATCCTTAATCGTTAAGGATATTGGATTATCTGGTTACGTCTTTGAGACAACCAGTGCACGACCAGGTTCCTACTGGTTTACAGTTATATGATCTCGCTTGGAGGAAGAGAAAGGCTCTCTTTGTGTGTACTTTGGACACGAAAATCTTGATCAGAGGTGTAGTGTTAACTTGATCGTGAGAAGGATCCTTGATTAAGGATAATACTTCTTTAAAAACTTGCCATTGATCGGCATCATGAGTAGGTCGCCATCTGAAGTCATAAGGCGGTATGCTCCGTTTGAATAGACTGTTTCTATTACGAACGGTCCTTCCCATTTAGGCTGAAATTTGCCATTGGTCTTGTGCGACATAATCATTGGTCGTCTGACGGCTAAAACCAGGTCTCCTTTCTGGAAGACTCTCTATTTGACCTTCTTATTGAAGGCTTTTGAAATTCGAGCTTGATACAGCTCAATATGTTGCTGAGCTTGTAGTCGCTTCTCATCTAGGGCTTCGAGCTCTTGAAGACGCAACCGATCATTGTCCTCTGATGTGATCTTAGTGGTCCGACCTACTCGCAATGATGGCATCTGGATTTCTAAGGGGATGACTGCTTCGTACCCATATACCAAGGAAAAAGGCGTATTGCCTGTCGGTGTCCGAACCGTGGTCCGGTAGGCCCAAAGAAATTCACCAAGCTTTTCGTCCCAGTCTCGCTTATTCGAGGAGACGAACTTCTTGAGTAGCTTGATGATCGTTTTGTTGAATGCTTCCGCCAAGCCATTAGCGGCAGGATTATAGGCAGTTGAAGCCACATTCTGAATTCGATATTTATCGCAGAACCGATAGAATCCTTGGCTTATAAATTGGGGACCGTTGTCGTGGATGATCCGCCTAGGGACACCAAATCGATAGATGACATGGTGTTTGATGAAGTTAACCACGTTAGAGGTTTTGACTTCAGCTAACGATATAGCCTCTGCCCATTTTGAAAAGTAATCGGTTATTGCCAGGATAAACCGGTGACCTTTTATCGAAGAGGGGCTGATCGGCCCCACGACATCTATTCCCCATGCTTCAAATGGCCATGAAGCAACAGTCGGGTGGAGCAATTCCGAAGGTTGGTGTATGAAGTCCGCGTGGATTTGACACGCTTTACACCTTCGTGCATATTAGATGGCGTCGGCTATCATAGTTGGTCAGTAATATCCAAGCCTATGCAACCTGTCTTTAAGTTTTGGACCTGGTTGATGAGCTCCGCAAATGCCATCGTGCGCTTCTTTAAGCGCTTCCTGTGCCTCTGAATGAGAAAGGCAACGGAGGAGGACACCGTCATATGAGCGACGGTAAAGTATCTTCAAAGTTGGGTCGTAGTAGAAACGAAGAGACCTTCGTCTGATAGACGCCGCTTCTTTAGGATCGTCTAGAAGCAGATCGTACAAAGCATAGTCAATGAGAGGAAAGCGCCAGTCTCTCGGCTCAAGATCCGTGGAGACATTATAGACCTCTCGGGTTCTTAGCATATGCTTAGAGCATACAAGATGTCGAGTTGCGACCGTGAGGTGATACTCAGCGTCGGCTGGCAAGGCTAGTGTTGTTGCTAATGCAGCAAGAGAGTCCGCCTTGGTATTCTGAGATCGAGACACATGCCCGATGTAGAAGCCTTTAAATAGGTTAGCCAATTCGATGGCCGTGTGATAATAAGGCACCAAGTGTTCATGGCGAACTTCATATTCACCTTTGACCTGATTAATAATCAGTTTTGAGTCGCCGTAAGCTTCGACGTAGCGTACCCCCATTCCATGGGCGAGTTGAAGGCCAACAAGCAGAGCATTATATTCTGCTACATTGTTGGAGTATGATTCTGTCAAGGAAAATGCTCTTGGAAGAACATGATTCTGTGGGGAGACAAACACAACCCCCACTCCGGCAATAATCTTGCCTCTAGGGCCCATTCGCGATGCTCCGTCGAAGAACATTTGCCACACTTCCTCTTCTGAGGTTGCATTAGACTCGAAGACTTCATCAGGGATATCTTCGTGAAGTTTTGAATGTTCCGAAACTGGGTGAGCAGCCAAGAACTCTGCAAGGGCCTGGCCTTTAACCGCCTTCTGAGGGGTAAATATCATGTCGTATTGAGACAATAAAAGTGCTCACTTAGCCAATCTTGAATTCAGTGATCCTGGCTTCGTCATAAGAAGACGCAAAGGGTTCACTCTGGAGATGACATGTATGGTTTGGCCGACCAAATAATGTCGCGTCTTCTGAACAACAAAGACGAGAGCTAAACACTCTTTCTCGATAGGGTTATAGCGAGATTCTGCCCCTATCAGAGTTCTGCTCAGATAATAAATGGCTTGCTCGTGCCCATTGTCGTCCTTTTGAGCAAGGAGGGCGCCGAGAGAATAGTCCATAGCTTTCTGATTAGACTAAGAAAGGTGTATGTAAATGTTGTTTAGAATTTACCTTGGTGCTATGTATTTATAAAGTTCAATACAACCTTTCTTGTCTCCGTTATAGCGTAGAGCTATACCGTGTCGAACCTCAGGGAGAGCTAGCGATGGAAGCGTTACGAATCGTGGTGAGAAGAGTAAACGAAGTGTCTTCTTTGCTTAAAAGAATGAATAAAACATGAAACAAGAGATGCAAGAAGTGGAAGAATTGTTCATGTGGAGAATTGAAAAGAGATCAAGAAACGGAAAGAAGCAAAAGAAAAGAAAAGGAAACTTAAAGAAGAAGCATTCCATGACTAGCTTACCTTAACTACCTTACCAAAGCTTACCAAACTCCGTGATAGTGAAGGCGTGCCTCATGTTGTCACTCCATCGGCGTAGGTTTAGTCTTGCGTGTTGATCTAATTACTTTCTCACTTGGATGACGGTTGGTTTAACTCGTCGGAGAAGAGAAGACCATCCAACTTGCAAGATGAAGTAAAGCGATCACCCATGAGTTGGTGAAGATGGCAAGGCTAGTGGTTAGCTAGTACATGGAGAAAGAGTTAGCTACAAGCCATAACGGAACAAAAGCAAAGCATGAAATAAAAGCAAAGCAAGTAAAGAAAGCAAGTAAAGAAAGCAAGTAAACTAGAATCAAGCTCGAGTAGAATTGAAGAGAATGGATCAATCCTTGTATTGCTTCAAGTTGTCACTCCTTGATAGTACAAGCTCTCTCTCTCTTACAATATCTCTCTTGCAATGAAATCTAGGGAAGAAGAGGAAGGAGGACTACAACATAAAGAAAACCTAATACATGCAACTAAAACTAATCTCCTCCTCTTGCTGTTCAGTCTTTGTACGCAGGTCCAAGTCCAGTATTTATAGCATGGGAGAGAACCTTCGAGAGCCAAGTTTGTTGGCGCAAAATCCGCGATCCAACGGCCTTGGATCTGCCGCCAGGGCGCGGCAAGGCGCGGCAACTGTATGGCCGTTGGCTAACAACTTTCTGGTACGAAGTTGTTACAAGTTTGTTAGCCACGTGGACCTTCTGGAATCTTCGTTTGTTGAGCGGATCTCTCTGGATCTTGGATTAGATTTGGGCTTTATCTTGGATTTGAAACTAATCACTTTAATTATTGCTAATTAAAGTGATTATTGGTTTTCTCTCCATTTAAGTGTATACCTGTAAATATATAGAGAAGATTAGTAAAAATCATGTATTTATTTGCAATATGCATGGGGATTATGTGGTAAAATATGCAATATTGTGTTATAATCACACCCCCACACTTATTCTTTTGCTCGTCCCGAGCAAAAACAAAGAAAAGAAAAGAAAATCCTAACTACCAATTTTATTACACCACTTTCGCAGGTGACGCGATTGCACTGAGCGTGTGCAACAAGCCGTTAAACCTCTAGGTTACCCTAGAGGAGGAGTGTTGTCTCCTGAGGGTTTTCAGCGGATTACACCCACAAAATCCATAAAGAAAGAAAACAAATGTTAGTGTTTTGAAAATGCATTTTGAATAAGAGACATGTTTACGAACTATTTTCGCAAAAATATAAGTGATCCTAGGTCATAAGTCTACCTATAATCATTCTTTCTTAAACTTAGTTTCCATGCAAGATCTTGTCTTCAATTAAGGTAAGAATTCAAAATTGGATTGAATATTTTATCCTTCATAAAACCTAGATAATATGCACACCGTGCTCTGTGAAAATTTCTGGGATTTCAACTCTAACCATCAAGCCATTTATTTATTTATTTATTTATTTTTATTTTTTCTTTTCTTTTTTCTTCCCTTAGTTTAGGCTTTCTAGTTCACCCTTGTAACGAGCCTTTAACCGATGACTCCCAAACCAGACGGTCTTAGGGCACCAAATGAGAAAACATCCCTCGGGTTTAAGGTCTCGAGTGAAAAAGGTCACAAAACTAAAGGGGATTATTCTTAATCACCGTTAGGCGTGAGTAATCATGCTTCTTGAGGCATAATTTCCCAGCTTAATAGGTGATGTTTTATTATATATATATTATTTTTTTCTTTTTTTTTCTTTTATTTTTATGGCATTTTGGTCTTTGTTTCCATCCCAAGAAATGTGTAAGTGTAAAGTGCATATTATCTAAGGCAAAAAATTCAAGATAAAAATATCTCACCAATTTTTCTTACTTAGCCTATAATTTTAAACAAGATCTATTACTTCAACTATGTTTAAGATGTCATAATTAAGGCTTTCTTAATTTCTAAGATACATCTTAATTTTCTTAAAAATAGATCAAAACTTTGTCTCTTATTTCAAAAAGTTTTTTTTTTATTTTCTAAAAGAAGTGTAAAAGAAAGAAAATCTAATTCTAAAAGAAGTGTAAAAGAAAGAAAATCTAAAAACTCTATGTTAGTAAACCCTCCCCCACACTTATTTCATGCATTGTCCTCAATGCATCATGATATATGTATGCATGAAACAAAATGGAAAGGGAAGGAACAAATTACCTTAAGGTGGTGGTTCCGGTGGTGGTCGGATTGGTCCACGAAACATGGCCCAATCATCTTTACGTTGGGTTTTCAGGAACCCACCAAAAATATAACTAATATGACCCACAAGAATGATATATGCATGAATGATTTTTATTATGTACATGACCCCATCTAATTTCCAAATTTTTAAAATAATTTCAGAGTCAAATTTATCAAGATCCTTGTCCCAGAATGGTGTATGAAATGATAAGACAGTTGACTTGGACTCAGGAAGGACAGGAATTGATACCGACTCAGGAATGTGACTTAAGTCAAGTGATGGTGCAGGAGTCGGAATGAGTTCGGGAATTGGGTCCAAGTCAAGAAATGGAAACTCAAGTCCACAATCATTCTCCAACAATGGAATGTGACTTTCTAAAGGTGATATCTCTTTACTTCCAATATTAAGAAATTCTAGCTCATCACCATACAATTCTTCAAAACTTAAATCAACATCTTCCACTAGAATTGTATGATCAGTTTCAGAAGTAAAGAGATTGAGAAAATCAAGGTCACATTTCTCATTGAGTTCAATTCCACAAAATGGAGAACTTGCCAAAATGTCAATGGAATCTTCAGAAGTGTAAAATTGGGCAAGTGCAATATGATCCTCAAAGATGGGTGATTCAACTTCATTGTGAATTGGGCAAGGATCCAAGGTTGACTCCGGGAAAAGATTGATGTGAGGTAGAGATACCGGAGTCATTATCGAATCAGAAAAGAGGATTGAATCACTAAATTGGAGTTCAAGATCACATTCCTTATGTAATTCAATTTCAGAAAAATGTGAACTTACCAATTTATCAATGGAATTTTCAGAAGTATGGAATTGGCCAAGTTCAATGTGATCATCATAAAATATTGGTGATTCAATTTCACAATGGATAGGTACTGGATTCAATTCTGACTTTGGAAATGGATTGAAATCAGGTAAGGATATGGAAGTCATGATTGAATCAGGAAGTAGAGTTGAATCATCTGGTGAAAGTTCAGGATCATAATCATGTTCAAGTTCAATTTCAGGGAAAGGAAAACTTGCCAAAATGTCAATTGGATCTGAAATTTGGACAAGTTCATTTGTAGGAGATGGAAAACTTGCCAAAATGTCAATGGGATTTGACGTTTGGACAAGTTCAATTTTAGGAAATGAAAAACTTGCCAAAATGGAATCTGAAGTTTGGACAAGTTCAGGTGGTTGTGCTGAAATTGAATCTTGATTTCCAAAACAATATGACTCTTTGGCTCAGACAGAATGGTTAGTGACATTAGAAGAATGAGAATGAAGAGTTTGAATCATCAACTCTACGTCACGATTACGAGTATTTCGAGTCTGAGCCAAGAATTCAAGCATCTTTTCACAATTCATTGGTTCATCATTTTGTTGAAAAGATGAAGTGTTGTCTTGGAATTGGTGATGAAATTGTGAGTCAAAAATGTGTGGTGATGGAAGAGTGGACTCACACAAGAAATCATTACTCATAAATGGTTGTTCATTATGAAGAGGTGGAACTGAGTAAGACTCTTGAAAATACTGTGGAATTGGAGAGGCAAATGGTTCTGGAAGTTGTTGCTCGGCCCTCTGTAGATTGGCTTCTAAACTCCTTAGTAACTCAGATTTTTCTTCAATTGGTGGTTCAAAAAAAGGAGTATATGAAGCGGAATCGGGAAATGAATACTGTGGATATTGTGGACTCGGTGAATATGGTGGACAAGGAGGTTGATAATTAAACTCGGGGGACTGGAATCCCCAATTACTCGGTGAAGAGTTGAAATTATTATGGAAATTATAGTTATTAGATGGGGGGTATGGGTCATATTGATTCGGATAAGGCCAACCCGGTGTATTTGGTTGGTGCATATTGTAAAACACCGGGTTGGAATTATCCGAATATGAAGTATGTGTGACAAACGGATTATTATTGAAAGAATTGTTGAAGGCCATATCACACAATCACAAACAAAAACAAACAAACAAACAAACAAACAAAAGAAAAGAAAATTCTAACCTAAGTTAGTATAGACTTAGGACCCTTTCAATATGATATTGTGTTATATATGATTATAACACAATATTGCATATTTTACCACATAATCCCCATGCATATTGCAAATAAATACATGATTTTTACTAATCTTCTCTATATATTTACAGGTATACACTTAAATGGAGAGAAAACCAATAATCACTTTAATTAGCAATAATTAAAGTGATTAGTTTCAAATCCAAGATAAAGCCCAAATCTAATCCAAGATCCAGAGAGATCCGCTCAACAAACGAAGATTCCAGAAGGTCCACGTGGCTAACAAACTTGTAACAACTTCGTACCAGAAAGTTGTTAGCCAACGGCCATACAGTTGCCGCGCCTTGCCGCGCCCTGGCGGCAGATCCAAGGCCGTTGGATCGCGGATTTTGCGCCAACAAACTTGGCTCTCGAAGGTTCTCTCCCATGCTATAAATACTGGACTTGGACCTGCGTACAAAGACTGAACAGCAAGAGGAGGAGATTAGTTTTAGTTGCATGTATTAGGTTTTCTTTATGTTGTAGTCCTCCTTCCTCTTCTTCCCTAGATTTCATTGCAAGAGAGATATTGTAAGAGAGAGAGAGCTTGTACTATCAAGGAGTGACAACTTGAAGCAATACAAGGATTGATCCATTCTCTTCAATTCTACTCGAGCTTGATTCTAGTTTACTTGCTTTCTTTACTTGCTTTCTTTACTTGCTTTGCTTTTATTTCATGCTTTGCTTTTGTTCCGTTATGGCTTGTAGCTAACTCTTTCTCCATGTACTAGCTAACCACTAGCCTTGCCATCTTCACCAACTCATGGGTGATCGCTTTACTTCATCTTGCAAGTTGGATGGTCTTCTCTTCTCCGATGGGTTTTCTTTCATTTCATATATAACCTAAGTTAGTATGGATGGTTAGACTAAAAAGGTATACGTATTATGAGTATAAAAATGTATTTTATGTACCCTTTCTTGTCTCCGTTATAGCGTAGAGCTATACCGTGTCGAACCTCAGGGAGAGCTAGCGATGGAAGCGTTACGAATCGTGGTGAGAAGAGTAAACGAAGTGTCTTCTTTGCTTAAAAGAATGAATAAAACATGAAACAAGAGATGCAAGAAGTGGAAGAATTGTTCATGTGGAGAATTGAAAAGAGATCAAGAAACGGAAAGAAGCAAAAGAAAAGAAAAGGAAACTTAAAGAAGAAGCATTCCATGACTAGCTTACCTTGACTACCTTACCAAAGCTTACCAAACTCCGTGATAGTGAAGGCGTGCCTCATGTTGTCACTCCATCGGCGTAGGTTTAGTCTTGCGTGTTGATCTAATTACTTTCTCACTTGGATGACGGTTGGTTTAACTCGTCGGAGAAGAGAAGACCATCCAACTTGCAAGATGAAGTAAAGCGATCACCCATGAGTTGGTGAAGATGGCAAGGCTAGTGGTTAGCTAGTACATGGAGAAAGAGTTAGCTACAAGCCATAACGGAACAAAAGCAAAGCATGAAATAAAAGCAAAGCAAGTAAAGAAAGCAAGTAAAGAAAGCAAGTAAACTAGAATCAAGCTCGAGTAGAATTGAAGAGAATGGATCAATCCTTGTATTGCTTCAAGTTGTCACTCCTTGATAGTACAAGCTCTCTCTCTCTTACAATATCTCTCTTGCAATGAAATCTAGGGAAGAAGAGGAAGGAGGACTACAACATAAAGAAAACCTAATACATGCAACTAAAACTAATCTCCTCCTCTTGCTGTTCAGTCTTTGTACGCAGGTCCAAGTCCAGTATTTATAGCATGGGAGAGAACCTTCGAGAGCCAAGTTTGTTGGCGCAAAATCCGCGATCCAACGGCCTTGGATCTGCCGCCAGGGCGCGGCAAGGCGCGGCAACTGTATGGCCGTTGGCTAACAACTTTCTGGTACGAAGTTGTTACAAGTTTGTTAGCCACGTGGACCTTCTGGAATCTTCGTTTGTTGAGCGGATCTCTCTGGATCTTGGATTAGATTTGGGCTTTATCTTGGATTTGAAACTAATCACTTTAATTATTGCTAATTAAAGTGATTATTGGTTTTCTCTCCATTTAAGTGTATACCTGTAAATATATAGAGAAGATTAGTAAAAATCATGTATTTATTTGCAATATGCATGGGGATTATGTGGTAAAATATGCAATATTGTGTTATAATCACACCCCCACACTTATTCTTTTGCTCGTCCCGAGCAAAAACAAAGAAAAGAAAAGAAAATCCTAACTACCAATTTTATTACACCACTTTCGCAGGTGACGCGATTGCACTGAGCGTGTGCAACAAGCCGTTAAACCTCTAGGTTACCCTAGAGGAGGAGTGTTGTCTCCTGAGGGTTTTCAGCGGATTACACCCACAAAATCCATAAAGAAAGAAAACAAATGTTAGTGTTTTGAAAATGCATTTTGAATAAGAGACATGTTTACGAACTATTTTCGCAAAAATATAAGTGATCCTAGGTCATAAGTCCACCTATAATCATTCTTTCTTAAACTTAGTTTCCATGCAAGATCTTGTCTTCAATTAAGGTAAGAATTCAAAATTGGATTGAATATTTTATCCTTCATAAAACCTAGATAATATGCACACCGTGCTCTGTGAAAATTTCTGGGATTTCAACTCTAACCATCAAGCCATTTATTTATTTATTTATTTATTTTTCTTTTTTCTTTTTTTTTTCTTCCCTTAGTTTAGGCTTTCTAGTTCACCCTTGTAACGAGCCTTTAACCGATGACTCCCAAACCAGACGGTCTTAGGGCACCAAATGAGAAAACATCCCTCGGGTTTAAGGTCTCGAGTGAAAAAGGCCACAAAACTAAAGGGGATTATTCTTAATCACCGTTAGGCGTGAGTAATCATGCTTCTTGAGGCATAATTTCCCAGCTTAATAGGTGATGTTTTATTATATATATATTATTTTTTTCTTTTTTTTTCTTTTATTTTTATGGCATTTTGGTCTTTGTTTTCATCCCAAGAAATGTGTAAGTGTAAAGTGCATATTATCTAAGGCAAAAAATTCAAGATAAAAATATCTCACCAATTTTTCTTACTTAGCCTATAATTTTAAACAAGATCTATTACTTCAACTATGTTTAAGATGTCATAATTAAGGCTTTCTTAATTTCTAAGATACATCTTAATTTTCTTAAAAATAGATCAAAACTTTGTCTCTTATTTCAAAAAGTTTTTTTTTAATTATTTTTAAATTTTTTTATTATTTTTAAATTTTTTTTATTTATTTCTAAAAAGAAGTGTAAAAGAAAGAAGATCTAAAAACTCTATGTTAGTAAACCCTCCCCCACACTTATTTCATGCATTGTCCTCAATGCATCATGATATATGTATGCATGAAATAGGTAAGAGGTAAGAAAAAAAAATGCAAAAAATTATTTACAAAGAGTATATACAAGTATAATAATTACCTAGGCTTTTGGTCGCTTTCCTCTGGCCCGTTTCCCATCGTTCCAATGTGTTCTCTTTCTTGAGCTCCATTGGGAAACGGTCTGAATTATTCTAGCCTTAGGTTTTTCCAGATTCAATTGATTGTTATTATCATTCACACTCATTCCACCACATCGTTCACAAACAAAGTCCTTATCACCACTCTCACTCAGAATCTCATCACTTCCAATATTAAGAAATTTTAACTCTTCTCCATATAATTCTTCAAAACTCAAATCAACATCCGGAAGTGAACAATCAGCTAACTTACCCCGAGTTGACTCATCTAAACACATGATCTCATCAGCAAATAAGTCTTCAAAAGATATATCAATTGGAGGTTCTTGAAGAGAATCACAGAATTGTGACTCATCTTTTGAATCCTCACAATTGTCCTCAATAAAGCTAACCTCAAATGTTTGATTTTTTGTTTTGTGAGGCTGTGTGTGGAAGACATTGAGTTCATGTGTCATGTTACCAAAGCTCAACCTCATTGATCCATTCCGACAATTAATGAGGGCATTTGCAGTAGCCAGGAATGGTCGTCCCAGAATGACAGGAATTTGTGCCCTTTGATTGGAATTTGACACTGGTTGTGTCTCAAAGATTACAAAATCAACAGGGTAAATGAATTCTCCAACTTTGACAAGGACATCATGAATTATCCCCTTGGGTTTAGTGACAGAACGATCAGCCAATTGAATGGTCATTTGGGTAGGGAGGAAATCACCTAACCCCAATTGTTGGTACACAGAAAAAGGTAGGAGATTGATGCTGGCCCCTAAATCAAGAAGTGCCCTATTAATGGTAGTCTGTCCTATGATGCATGAAATGGTGGGGCTTCCTGGGTCCTTGTATTTAACAGGAATTGGACCAGTGAGCAACTCAGTGATGGATGATGCTAGGAAGACTTTCTTAGGGACTTGGGTCTTCCTCTTCTTAGTGCACATCTCCTTTAAGAATTTGGCATATGATGGTACTTGTTGTATGGCATCAAGAAGAGGGACATTGATTTGGACCTTATTGAACATTTCTTTTAACTTCTCCATGTGAGCATTTGACTTGTTATTTAGAAGCCTATTTGGATATGGTACTCTAGGCTTATAAGGTTGCTCATCTACCTTTTCTTTCCCTTGGCTTGAGATGTGGATGGCTCTGCACTAGAAGATGGTTTGTCAAAAGTTGGTGGCATTGGGACATGAGGTATTGGTTTTGGTACTGGATGAGATGGTGGACTAGAAACCTTATTGTCTATTTGTTTTTCAGATCTCAGGGTATGAATAGCATGACATTGACTGGGTCCTGAATCTTCCACTTTATTCAAAGAGAAGTGGTGTTTGGGATTTGGCAATGGCTGGCTTGGGAACATTCCTTTTTGATTCTCAGCCAATTGACCAATTTGGACCTTTATTTTATTCAACTCCTGCTCCTGGTTCTTTGTAAAGGTTTCTAGCATTTTTTCAACTCAGATATCTCAGAATTATGCTGGGGTGGATGTTGAAAATATGGAGATTGGAATTGTGATTGGTCATATGATGGTGGCATATGATAAGACTGATATGACTGTGGTGGACTTTGAGATGGATGAACATACAGTGAATCTTGATCGAAACTGGATGGGTGAAACTGAGCATTATAAGGATGTGGAAATGGTGGCCTATGATGCTCAGGACCAGACTGACTCCATGGAAAATTTGGATGGTTCTGCCATCCTGACTTGTAAGTGTTGGAGTATGGGGGTCTGGTAAAAGCTGCATTCATGTTCTCCTGAAATGATTGGGGCTGATATAATGGACACTCCTCAAATACATGGCTAAGGTCATGACAGTTGGTGCAACCTGGTTTAATCAAAGGCAATGGGTTGACCTGGTTGACCACAGAATTCCCTTTTGACTCAAGCAGTTTTATCCTCTTCATTAATTGTGTGATCTTGGTTTCTGCAGCTATAGAGGATTCTTTGGAGTGTGTACCAGTTCTGGAAGTGGTGGGAGTCGGTTTATCAGGGCATGACTCCCACTGAATGGTTTTCTCAGCTAGGGTTTCAAAGAGATCCACCCCTGATGTTCATCTTTCTTCAAAAATTCCCCCTGGCACATGGATTCTAAAAGGGTTTTTGTTGGTAATCTAATCCATCATAGATAATCTGGTATAGACGCCATTTCTCTATGCCGTGATGGGGACACAGGGCAAGAAGGTCTTTGAAACGCTCAAGATACTTCCAGAAAGGTTCATTTGGTTCCTGCTTGAATTGCATTATGTTCTTTCTCATGAGGGCTATTTTGTGGATAGGATAGAATTTCTTAAGAAAGACTTTAACAAAATCCTCCCATAAAGATATGGAACTGACTGGAAGATTATAAAGTCATTTCTTAGCTAAATCCTTAAGTGCAAACGGTATGAACCGCAACCTAACAGCATCCTCAGACAGTTGGGAAATTCTCATCATTTGGCATACCTCTTCAAACTCACGAATAAAGAGGTATGCGTCCTCAGACTCTAGACCATGGAAATGGGGAAGTGTATTAATGAATTGCGGTTTCAGCTCGAAGTGATTTGCATTAGGCTCGGGGAGAAGAATGCAAGATGGAATGGAGGTGCGAATCGGATAAAATCGATCTTGAAGTGAGACGTTGTTGGTCATGGTGTCAAGTGGTTGTGTAAGTGTAGAAAGTCTAGCAGAATGATGATCACAGAACCACTCTCAAATATAAAGCCACAAACAACGCGCACCGATCACACCAGCGAAAAAGAAAAATAACAAACAATAAAAGAAAAATCAATCCCAGCTATATAAGGATCCTGGACCTAGACGACTCCTAACTTTAGATCGTCCACAGGAGGTTTAGTGTAGACTTTGACTATAAGCGAATCAGCCAGGGAAGGATAAGGTTGGTGGAGGTTTTCCGTCCAAAGACGTTCCTTAATTAAGTAACCAGCAACCTTCGGGCTTTCGGCCCTCAACCCCTTTCCTAGACACTGATTTTACAAAAGTCAATTTCCAACACTTTTCCCCTTAGGAAAATCTCCTAATGAGTCCGAGATGTCCCTAGGGCCAACGTCTATTCAAATTTTATTTACAAGCTTGGGATTGTGAGTGCTGGGATGTGGTTTTTGGGCTAAGAAAAGGGTAATGAACTCCCCACCTTATCTTATTTATCGGTAATGCCCTTAAAATTGAATTGGTGCAAGTGTACAAGAGATATAACTAAGATTCACTCAAAGCATGAAAATCAAGCAAAGAGTTTGTCCTAGTCTAAATGCAATGCGAAACGTACCTTGCCTCCAGCACTCTTCAACAGTAAAAGTAAAGAATTGAAAAGACACGTGCCTAGAGATGCAAATGTCTAAACAATTTTTAACAATTACAACCAATTTTTTACTGTTGATTAAATTAGCAGGTATATGGTGAAGCAAACAAGAATTTAAGTATTGCAGAAGCTGTATTTTGCAGAGCAAGAGACCCTGCAGAAAAATGGTTAGAAGTCAACTCCTCCTTGCCGCGCCCGCGCGGCAAAACGCGGCAAGTCAGAGGGATCCTGGTCTCTGCTTTCGAGAGCAGAGGCCCAGGTCCGCTTATATGTTTCTGCAATGCAAGATTTTCTGTTTCTTCACCTGTAACCTGCAAACAGAGAAGAAGATTCGTTTAGTACTTCACTTTAACCTAAAAACGTTACTCTCCCCGGCAACGGCGCCATTTTGGTTAGACTAAGAAAGGTGTATGTAAATGTTGTTTAGAATTTACCTTGGTGCTATGTATTTATAAAGTTCAATACAACCTTTCTTGTCTCCGTTATAGCGTAGAGCTATACCGTGTCGAACCTCAGGGAGAGCTAGCGATGGAAGCGTTACGAATCGTGGTGAGAAGAGTAAACGAAGTGTCTTCTTTGCTTAAAAGAATGAATAAAACATGAAACAAGAGATGCAAGAAGTGGAAGAATTGTTCATGTGGAGAATTGAAAAGAGATCAAGAAACGGAAAGAAGCAAAAGAAAAGAAAAGGAAACTTAAAGAAGAAGCATTCCATGACTAGCTTACCTTAACTACCTTACCAAAGCTTACCAAACTCCGTGATAGTGAAGGCGTGCCTCATGTTGTCACTCCATCGGCGTAGGTTTAGTCTTGCGTGTTGATCTAATTACTTTCTCACTTGGATGACGGTTGGTTTAACTCGTCGGAGAAGAGAAGACCATCCAACTTGCAAGATGAAGTAAAGCGATCACCCATGAGTTGGTGAAGATGGCAAGGCTAGTGGTTAGCTAGTACATGGAGAAAGAGTTAGCTACAAGCCATAACGGAACAAAAGCAAAGCATGAAATAAAAGCAAAGCAAGTAAAGAAAGCAAGTAAAGAAAGCAAGTAAACTAGAATCAAGCTCGAGTAGAATTGAAGAGAATGGATCAATCCTTGTATTGCTTCAAGTTGTCACTCCTTGATAGTACAAGCTCTCTCTCTCTTACAATATCTCTCTTGCAATGAAATCTAGGGAAGAAGAGGAAGGAGGACTACAACATAAAGAAAACCTAATACATGCAACTAAAACTAATCTCCTCCTCTTGCTGTTCAGTCTTTGTACGCAGGTCCAAGTCCAGTATTTATAGCATGGGAGAGAACCTTCGAGAGCCAAGTTTGTTGGCGCAAAATCCGCGATCCAACGGCCTTGGATCTGCCGCCAGGGCGCGGTAAGGCGCGGCAACTGTATGGCCGTTGGCTAACAACTTTCTGGTACGAAGTTGTTACAAGTTTGTTAGCCACGTGGACCTTCTGGAATCTTCGTTTGTTGAGCGGATCTCTCTGGATCTTGGATTAGATTTGGGCTTTATCTTGGATTTGAAACTAATCACTTTAATTATTGCTAATTAAAGTGATTATTGGTTTTCTCTCCATTTAAGTGTATACCTGTAAATATATAGAGAAGATTAGTAAAAATCATGTATTTATTTGCAATATGCATGGGGATTATGTGGTAAAATATGCAATATTGTGTTATAATCACTTTCACATAAAGCAAGAATGGTTTCCCTGATGTAGGGGCCACTAAGACTGGAGGCTTTGTGAGATATCTCTTGATGTCTTCATAAGCTTCCTGACAAGCTTGATCCCATACGAAGGAAGCACCCTTTTTCATGAGTCGGGTGAACGGTTGACAGCGGCCCGAGAGATTTGCAATGAATCTTCTGATATAAGCCAGCCTGCCTTGCAAGCCTCTAAGCTCTTTGAGGTTCCTCGGCGGATGCATGCTCTGAATGGCTTTGACTTTGTCTGGGTCTAAATGAATCCCTTTTGATGTGACAATAAACCCAAGGAACTTGCCACTTGACACTCCCAAGAAAGATTTTGCTGGGTTCATTTTCAGTTGGTGGGCCCGCATTATGTCGAACATCGTTTTCAGGTCACGAAGATGTTCATCCTTGTTGCGGCTTTTGACAGCAATGTCGTCGACATAGCATTCCACTGTTTTTCGGAGATGATCGCGGAAGATCATACTCATTGTCCGCTGGAGGTTGCTCCGGCGTTCTTCAGTCCGAAGGGCATTACAGTGTAGCAGTATACCCCCAATGGTGTTCGGAGCGAAGTATGCTTCTCGTCGTCGGGATGCATCTTAATCTGGTTGTACCCTGAAAAGCCGTCCATGAAAGACATCCTTTCGAACCCGCATGTGTTGTCAATCATGACGTTGGTGATGGGCAGTGGGAATTCGTCTTTAGGACAGGCCGTATTGAGATCACGGAAGTCGATGCAGATTCGTATTTTCCGTTCTTCTTGAGAACGGGGACGATGTTAGCTACCCAATCTGGATGTTGTTCCTCCCAGATGAAGCCACATGCTATGAGCTTGTGAACTTCGGCTTCAATAGCTTCCATAATGTTCGGGCGAAACCGACGTTGTTTCTGCTTGACTGGCTTGACGTCGGGCCTGATATTTAGACGGTGCATAGCGACTTGTGGATCAAGTCCGGGCATGTCTTCGTAGCTCCATGCGAAGGTCTATATACTCTTTTATGAGCATTATCAATTCTTCCTTTTCTATAAGTGATAGGCTTTCACTTATAAAAATGGGTTTGGGATGATCTTGACTACCCAAGTTGACCTACACCACCTTGTCTTAGTAGGTGGCTCACGCAGCTCGAATCGCTTTTCCCACTGAAGGTTTAATTGCTGGGCCCATGGTTCCTCATCAGCAGCCTCTGCAGGTTCCAATTGACTGCTTGAAGTCATATTAACAGTGAGGTTTTTGAACATTCCTCCTACACTGACATCTGAGTCCCTTTCGGAAGATGAGGCCGAATGTGATGGAATTGGTCCATCGTCTTTGACTTGAGCTATTGTTGATGATGTGGGTGTAACATATCCCAACCCCCTGCGTGTACTATCATAGTAATTTGCAGGTTTCCCTTTTGGACAAAATTACGCATCAAACTGCGCCTTCCTTTTTCAAAATCCAGGCCCGCTCCATGCTTCAAGTCATATCCCATTTTCTTCATAATATGGCACGCTGACCGCGCATAATGAAGGAACTGTGGAGTGTCCGAATTTGAGCTTGAATCTGCAGCTGTGGGTTCCCGTGGTTGGGTTCTACCGAAGATTATCGGCAACTGACCTTGTTTGGACGGAGGGATTACCAGCGTGGCCCCCTCCATAGCTTCCATAGGTGTGCTAGCCGCACTCGGCTTATGTAAGGGCATATGCAGAGAGCCATCTGTAATGGATTTGATCGATCCAATACTCGCAGGATAATCAAAAGAAATGTTATCATTAATTACCCATTCACCTTCATCTTTAGAAGGAGTATTACATTGGGGATTATTAAGACATGCTATAATTGGTTCGCCAATCAGAATGGCTGGCATGCCCGCTTCAGATTCTGAATCCGCCTCATTGCCACTTTCACCATCGTCTGGCAATGGTTCCTTAGGCGTTCAACCGGTCTCTTGATACAGGAGAGCGTCGGTAAAATAATTTTCCACTCCTCTGAAGGGTTGCTTTTCAGCAAAGACAGTTCGTACTGTCACATCATCTTCAACATATTTGAAGCATTGGTGGAGAGTAGAGGGAACGATCCAGTTGGCATGGATCCATGGCCGTCCTAGCAGCAGGTTATATGATGTGTCGGCGTCAATGACATAACACGTCACTTCTGACTTCAGGCTCCGATTCTGCAACGGAGTCGAATTTTCCCAAGTTGATGACTGATTCTGGCGTTGAAACCGTATATTGTAGTAGTGGTTGCGGACAACCTATACAGCGGTATGCCGAGGAAGTAGAGAAGCCTTTTGGGGATGATGCTGAGTGCGGACCCCGGATCGACTTGTATTCTTTCAATGCACGTCGAACCGATATATCCGGTGTAGTACAGAGGTCGATCGTGCTTGTTGTCTTTGAGAAGCATATTTCCGCTGTGAATGTAATAGCGGGCACCTTTGATTGTGCGTGATGACACTCTGGGCAAGGAGACTGAACGTCATCGTTAGGGACCTCAGACATGCATGTCAGAAAGGATTCTGAATTGGCTAGCGCGTCCCTGAGTGCTTCTCTTGTCTCTTTTGAGAGACGCAGGAGCTCGTGTATTGTGATACGAGCCGGGATATTAGCCAGCTGAGCTAATATGTCGAAATGAAAGGGCGTATCAAGCCCTTGGCCTGATGGTTTCTTTAACACGTGGTCGAACCGTACCTCCTTAGGCTTCTCTCTTCCTTGGTTGGAATTGGAGTGGATGCTGGTATTGGTACTGACGTTGTTTGCTGTTGTATCTCGTCAGTAGACTTTTCATACTGTCTCAAGTATGATTTTCTGGATCGGGTGCCCGTCTGTTAAGGCGCATCGGCTTGCGTTGTGCAAGCATGCTTTTCTCCTTCTGAATCGCTGAGAGAAGCCGATGTAAGGTTGCCATCGTCTGGCAGGACAAAGATGGCATTGCAAGATTTGCCCTTTAAGTTGAGCTCTTTTGAATCCCGCTGTACGTCTTGGACGAGGTCCGGGTGTATCCACATGACTTCCCTTGTCTCCAATGTTAAGGGAACGAGACCTTTATCATCTCGAGTCATGGCTGAAGGATGTCTAACTTCCAACCGTGGCGCGGGGGCTGGATAGGTCCCGTCGGGAACTGTGATCTTTTGGGTGCTGCCGAACTCAAGAGTCACCATATTGGCAGTGACTTTCTTCTGCTCTGTCTTCAATGTCAGGACCCCGGCATCGATTAAGGCTTGTATCCTGTCCTTGAGGACATAGCACTTGTCGGTAGGATGGTGAATCATCCTGTGGTAGAGGCAGTATTTGGGGTCGTTTGTGCGCCTTATCTCATTAGGACGTCGAGCATCTGGTAGCTTCATTTTATCCCCCTTGTGGAGCAAGTGGAATATCATGACCACCTGATCGTCTTTTAAGGAGTAATGTTTTGGAGGGAACTTAGGCTCTTGATTGTTGAAGCCGCTCTTCTTGGCCTTCGACTGCATGTCTCTGGAGAACTCCACAGACATAGTCTCTTTCCCTTTAGCTTGAGAAGACTGCGGGAGGTCGCTACGTCCTTTACTGTTCATACCCCATTTGCCTCTAGGGTTGGATGGTTCGAACTTTTTCGCCGACTTTTCGGCTATCTCAGCTTGTTCGACCAATTCCTTCCAAGTGTGGGCTTTGACAGCTCCCATGCGAACTTCTACTTGGTCCAAGAAGTTGTGCCTGCATGTCTGTAAGAGCATGGGTAATGGCATCCCTGCTGGGCACATCAAGGATAAGTTTCTAAATCGCTCAATGTAGTCACGGACAGATTCGCCCTTCTTCTGCACGGCGGAGAGGAGCTTGTCCATGGTCACTTCGATGTCGTCCTCATAGAAACGAGAGAGGAACCGGGTTTCCAGGTCGATCCAGGAATTGATAGAGCCCGAAGGGAGACTTCGGAACCAGTCAAATGCCACCCCCTTTAAGGTGCCAATGAACAGCCTAGCCATGATGGCGTCGTTGCTTATAACATTACCAGTCTGAGACCGGAAGTAGTAAATGTGCTGATTTGGTGAGCTCTTACCATCATACGTATGCAACGTTGGTGGTTTGAACTTCGGTGGATATGGCACCGAATCCCACTCCAGCGGGTAAGGACGGATTGCCCCTACTTTCTTTAATTCATCCCTCTGAGCTAGGGATGCAATTTGAGCTTGGAGGCCTTTAAGGACTTCGGCGTCTAAGGAAGAACCCTCCTTGGATTTCTCCGTCTTTGGCTGCTCATTGCTGAAATGTTCCTCCTCATCGTGATTGCTCCCGGCATCATTGTCATTCCGATTGCTGAGGAGTCGAGCAAGCATCTGTTGAATATTGTCCAGGGCTTCTTGCTGGGTTTTGAAAGTTTGCTCCTGAGCTTCCAGGCGCCGACGAAGGTCGTCGTTACCGTTATCAGCCATATTGACTGATGCTTTGTTTGTTTGTACTGAGCTAACTGTCGTCGAAGAGGCGTACCCACTGTCTTCATCTTCTTCATCCGATGGTTAGGGTGATCTCCTGAGCTGCGGCGAGGTTAGGGCCGTCGAAGAGGAAGGCTGCTCATAATTATAGGGTATCGCCACCCTAGATCTGGTGTTTTAGAAAACACCTTCTTCATGCACCAAGACTTCGCCTAGGCCTGGGCTGTAATCTGGATCTGGGGACTCTCGTCCTCTTCCGGTCATGTTGACGGATGCAGAGGCTGGATGTCATAAGATGCTCCTTTTGCAATGCTTTACTGGGACACGTACAGATAGCCGATCAAAGACTGATTGCCGGCATGGAGAAGTGGCGAGGATTGGTCGTAACCGGCAACGAGTTGAATGGACTGTCACCAGCTGGCATCCCCTTTGTTGACAATAGGGGGAGTAGTTCGGAAAGACTTCGACTTCCGCTTGTTCGCCAGGAGTTCCTGCAAGTCAGGCCCATTAGAGCCTGGATAACCCCATGGAGAGGCCTCTCTGGAGTGTACACAGGATGATATTCCGTTCCTCTTATCCCTGCAGAAGGGATTAGCACTGAATAGTGCTTCAGTTCTAGCTTTGCCGACAGGTGCGAGCTTAGCGCCTGACGAACTGGAGAGCGGAGCACGCTGTGGTGCTTTACCCGCCATGCCGCTGCGAAGGGGATTAGCCTTAGATAGCACTTTGGCCTTAGCCTCGCGGCCGTGGACCCAGTGAGTATGCTGTGGTACAGTAGCTTCGCTTGTGAAAACGAGGCTGGCATAAGGCATTGCTGTTCTTGAATTGGGCGATGGTATGATTGCCGTCGTGACTTCATGGTCGGCAGCATTGTTGGAGCAGACAGGCATCTTGCCTTTTTTCTTCGCGAGATAGGCGCGGTTTTGGCGTAGCTACGCCTGAGGCTTCGGCCAGAGACTTCTGTTTAGGCCTCCACATCTGCTTTGGCAAAGGATGCTTATGTTCACAAGGAACCTAACTAGCCACACGCGAGGCTGAGGGGTGTTGGCAGAATTCTGCTTCTGGTTTCTGCTTCGAAACCTTGGTCGTGGAGACCTTCCTATGCTTCCGTGCTCGAAGCATTAGGCCACCCCCAGAGAGGCCTTCTTCAAATCTTCTTTGATCGAACTGGACAACCAAGTTCTCGAGAGTGCAGGACTTGGGCTGCGGGCATGCTTCCTTGTTGCGCCAGAGAACCGCAGTAGGCTCGCAGAGAACCTTTCCTGTCTCCGCAGAGATTTTCCTTGAAGATTTAGCCAGAGGGGCTCTGGCTGCATCGGCTTTTCTGAATTCAGAGTTAGACCCGAAGGTCTGTTCGTCGCATTGCGATACTTGATTCTCAGCACTGGAGAATACAATCCCCAGCGGAGTCGCCATCTTGTTTTCCATAGATTTGCAAAGGGGAAAACTTACAAATAAAAAAGGTTTGAGGAGCTAAATTACAAGTATTCTTAAAAAGATTACAAGTAGATCTCCTCAGAGATTCTGGAGAAGTGTGCCGATAGGAGTCTGGTCAGCGCGCGACCACTTTGTCCCTTTGACGATGCGAGCGATGAGATTCCCTTCTCGCCTGGTTCTGGGAATCAGAGAATAGAAGGTTGGTAGAACCCTCATGCTACTTCTCAAAACCACCTTCAATTAGGAATTCCTTCTCGCATGGTTCCGGAGATTCCTTGAGAAGAAGGTGTTATTAGGGTATCAACACCCTGAATAGAGAAGTAATTCTCTAAAAGTCTCTGAATTCAAGAACGCACGGTGCGTCGTGAAGAAGCCTCTGCTTGTGGAGTTCTCTTGAAGAAGTCTCTGCTTGTGGAGTCCTCTTGCGCCTCTCGTCCTCTCTCCTTGTACCCGTGGCGGGCTATTTATAGGGAGACAAGGGTATAATCGTCCCCTTGAAGATATGGAAACAGATTGAATCGAATCTGTTTGAATTTGAAAAGTAGCCTTGCTGCGAGGCTAAGATCGGCTTTTGCGAAGCTAGAAATGGCAGGTCGGTTGATCTTCTTGACCTGTTTTGATCCTTTCCATATCGTTGGAGGATTTCCCTTAATCTTCTTACTCGTTTTAAGTGAGTCAAGAGACTGGGGCAATCAACTGCCCAATTTGATCTCCGATTTGATCTTAATTGGATTTGATCTGATTGGATCCGATCTCATCTGGAGATTTGATTGGTCAAAGGTTGACCATAGCAGATCCGTAGCGGCGCTGCCCGCTTTGAACCCACAGCGGAGCTGGAGGCAGTTTTCTGGCGAAGTCCGAAAAGAAGCTTTTCGGCGGAGCTAGAAGTCTTCTGTGGCGGAGTTACCATATACTCTTTCTTCGCAATTGTATGTGGTTTCTGGCGGAGTTGACTCTCCCTGGTGAAGCTATGAGTTAGCTTTCTGGCGAGGCTTTGAATGGCTTCAAGGCGAAGTTGGATGATCCTATCCTCTCAAGCGAGTCTATCCCTTTGGGCTAATGTAATGCTAAGTGCTAGCACCTTAGACCTGCTGAGCTCTGTTCAGAAACAATCCGGGTTCACTGTTTGCTTGCTGGATCAGTGGAGTCCAAGTTGCTTCCTTATCCCTTGGAGATGGGTGAAAACTGGTCTTCAGCTCGTCTGTCACTTGTCTTTTGTAAATGTCAACAGGTTTAGACATTATTCGGACCAATAAGAATCTTGTCTTTTTAAGTGTCAACAGTGTTACATAGTTTCTATGCACAATTACTGCTAATTATCGCTGTTTCTTGTGTTAATTGGGTATTTTTACCAAAAGTCAAACTTTAACCCTGATTGGACTGAACTAGGCCTTATAAGATACGAAAAGGGCCCAAACAGGGACAAAATGCGATTATCCAGAGCCGGGAGTAGTATTACATAATTTTTATATATAATTACTTCTAATTAAACTTTCTTCTAGTCTTAATTTGGAAGTTTGATTAAAAGTCAAACTTTCACACTGATTGGCCTGAACTAGGAGCCAGATATAGTTTAAACAGGGAGAAAACTTGATTTTAAAGAGCCGAGAGTAGTATTACATAGTTTCTATATGCAGTTACTACTATTAATCTTGTTTCTAGTCTTAATCTGAAAATTTGACTTTTGTCAAACTTTCAGCTCTGGTTGGCCTGAACTAGGCCTTATAAGAGCCGAATGGGACCAAACGGTAGGAAAACATAGTTTTCAAGTACCGTGAATGGTATTACGTAGTTTCTATGTACAAGTACTACAAATTAACCTTATTTCTAATATTAATTAGAAAATTTAACTAAAAGTCAAATTTTAAACCCTGATTAGCCTGAACAGGGCCTTATTAAAGCTAAATAGGATCCAAACGGGGAGAAAATGCAGCTTTCAAGAGACAGGAGTACTTTTACATTGTAACTTTGCATAATTACTACTAATTAAACTTGTTTCAGGTCTTAATTTAGATGTTTGACCGAAAGTCAAATCTTGAGCTCTTATGGGCCTGAATTAGGCCTTGTAAGAGCCGAATAGGGCTCAAACGGTAGGAAATATTATTTCAAAAGCTGAAAGTGGTATTATATTGTTTCTATGTATAATTACTACTAATTAACCTAAGTTCTAATTTTAATTAGAAAGTTTGACTAAAAGTCAAACTTTCAACTCTGATTGGTCTGAACTGGCCTTATAAGAGCCAAATAGGGCCCAGACAGGGAGAAAACATGGTTTTCAAGAGCTGAGAGTAGTATCATATAGTTTTTATGTATAATTTTGATTAATTAAACTTGTTTATATTCTTAATTTGAAATTTTTTCAAAAAAATTAAACTTTTAGCCTCGATTGACCTAAATTAGGTCATATAAATAAGAGCTAAAAAGGGGCCAAACCAGAGGAAAACATGGTTTTCTAGAGTTGAGAGTTGTATTACATAGTTTCTATGTAAATTACTACTATTTTATCTAGTTTTAAAGCGTATATATATTACTTATATATATATATATATATATATATATATATATATATATATATATATATATATATATATATATATATATATATATATATATATATATATATATATATATATATATATATACACACATATATATATATATATATATATACATATATATATATATATATATATACATATATATATATACATATATATACATATATATATGGGCTTACTGTACCTCAGCCTGCAGGCTGAGAGAGTTTCTCAGCCGGCGGGACGTGGCTGAATATATGCCACACATCGGCCGCAGAGTGTGGGCGCCAAAAAAAATCAAAAATCCCGCCTAAACAATCGTGAAACAAATTGACAAAAATACCCCTTTTATATGACGACTGCGACTTCTAGCATTGAAAAGTAAAAAAAACATTCAATGCTCGCAGACTTAATACAGAATAAAGAATACTAAAAATCTTTTACATAAGGCATTGAAAAGAAGATTGCGACTTCCGGACGAAACATGCTATCGTACAGCAATGCGACCTCCTTCAGTACAGCGACCAAAGTCGCAATCTTCTTTTCAATGCCTTATGTAAAAGATTTTTAATATTTTTAAAAAGTAGATTAGCCATGCGACCCTGAGATCAATTAGCGTATATCAAATCTTATAAAAAATACTATATTAATTAACTGAACTAAATGAAGTAATTAATATTCTTTCTACCGTGATACAACAACAGTCTAGAAAAAAAGAGATGCAGTAATGTTAATCTCGAGAAAGGAAAGATTTGCACCATACGTAATCTAAAGATATAGGCAAACAATTCTATAAAAAGTTAATTCGTACTTCACGTATTAAACCTCTGAAAAAAAAAGAACTCTTCGAATTCTCCCGCAATAACTCTTCGTATTATATTATCTTTATATAATGCTTGTAACTAATATATTATCTCATACCTACAAACTATATTTTTCTCTACCTTTTCAATTTGATTACAAAAACTTTTTTAAAAAAATTCATTCTTGAATCATGTCTTCCCCACCTTCTTCCTCTGATCACGTAGATTTCAACTTCAATCGTTCCCCCACCGGTCCTTTTTCCTCAGGATATTCTAGTGAATCTGATACAAGTCTGGACTTCACCCTTTTGACTATCTCACTACATCAAATAATGTATTAACTGATCCTCCTATTCATGAGGATGATGAAGTTTTCATGTGGGTTAGTGAGGAAGACATTATTCCTCTGCCACTTGACGGAGACATGCTTGATGAAAGCATGACCTCTGATGCTGTAGGCTCGCTTTCTCGCAGCAGGTCAGACGAAGAGCTTGATATAGACGATCCATCTGGGAGTTTATCGGTGAAAAAAAAATCTCAGAAACAGGAACATGATGATGAAATAAGTGATGAAGAGGAAGACCCGGAGAATGAAGACGACGAATCTGCTTATGATGGTGATAATGACGAGGATTAGGATTTCCTAATCTTCTGATATTCAACCTTATTTGTCTTCTTTTAAAAAGCTTTTAATTCTCTTTTTTTGTAAGGTCTCTTTCTCACTTTATTAACTTATAAAAGCCCTTTTTAATTACATATCAAACTGCGACCGCTGTTCTTAAACACTGCGACCTTAGTCGTAGTCCTACTACGCATGCAAAATTAAAAATAATTCATAGTTTATAGGCTGCTGAGACAAAAAGATACGGTGAACTGCGACTGTAGAATCGGTCCTTGTTCAGACAACAGTCACAAATAAAGAACAAAAAAGATTATAAAATAATACGTAAATTGTGATTATACTATCGCTCTCGTTATGTACTGCGACCATAGTCGCGGTACTGCGATCATAGTCGCAGTCCCATGGTCGCATAATATATATAAAAAAACAAATTTAATTGTTCATAGGGTATCAGAAAACATTCAGAAATTATACGAAGGACATATATACCTATATATA
>JAVJIF010013062.1:0-121370 GCA_038442645.1 Agave tequilana | reverse complement strand
GAAAGAAACTTTTCTTTGGCACTCTTCCAAACATCTTGGATCCTGAAATTTTGATCAGAGGTGTAATATTAACCTGATCAGGGAAAGATCCTATCAGGGATAGTACTTCTTCAAGAATCTGCCTTTGATCGTCATCATGAGCGTATTACCGTCTGAGGTTGTAATACGGTATGCTTCATTTGAGTAGACCGACTGCACTACAAATTTTCCTTTGGTCTTATGCGTCATCACCATGGGTCTTCTGATCGCTAAGACAAGTCACCTTTCTTGAAAGTTCTCTCCTTGACTTTCTTGTTGAAGGCTCTAAAAATTCAAACTTGATAGAGCTCGATATCATCTAAACCTCCAGCTCCTGGAGTCACAGTCGATACTTTTCCTCATTCATCATCTCCGTTGTCAAGGCAACGCGTAGAGATGGGATCTAAATTTCTAATGGGAGTACGACTTCACACTCATATACCAAGAGAATAGTGTAGTTTTCGTCAAGGTTCTCACTGTTGTGTGGTAAGCCCATAAGCATTCACCTAATTTGTCGTCCTAGTCACATTGGCTCTTCGAGACGAATTTCTTGAGAAGTTTCCTAATAGTATTGTTGAAAACTTCTGCAAGGCTGTTAGCGGCTAAATAGTATGCCTTGAAGACACAGTCTGGATTCTAAAATTATTGCAGAACCTTTGAAAGGCTTGGCTGACAAACTGGGGCCCATTATCATGGACAATTCGTCGTGGCATGCCGAAGCGGTAGATCACGTGATATTTTATGAACTTGATCATGTCAGATGTCTTCACCTGCTTCAAGGGGATAGCTTCAGCCCACTTAGAAAAGTAATCAGTTATGGTTAGGATAAACTGATGTCCTTTAGATGAAGGTGGGCTGATAGGGCCAACCACATCCATTCCCCACATTTTGAACGGCCATGAAGAAGTTGTAGGGCAAAGATGTTCCGGTGCCTGATGAATGAAGTCACCATGGTTCTGACAAGTGTGGCATCGCGTAGCATAAGCAATAGCATCGGGGATCATCTTTGGCCAATAATACCCCTGTCTTTGGATTCGATCTCCAAGCTTCGGACCAGGCTGATGAGTTCTACACATGCCGTCATGAGCCTCTTGGAGTATTTTCTTGTGCCTCTTTGTGGGACAAGCAGCGGAGGAGGATTTCATCATGCGATCGGCGGTACAATGCCTTGTGATCGCGTTATAGTAGAATTTAGATGCTTTCCTTCTAATGGTAGCCGCCTCTTTTGGGGTCATCAGGTAGAATGTCATAAAGTGCATAGTCGATGTACGGGAATCGCCAATCCCTGAGCTCTGGATCTGTTGAAGTCTCTAGAGCTTCTTTGACTTGAAGGTCTCTTGTTGGCTTTTAGTTATCTTCAAAAGCGAATCTTGGACAATATAAGTCATGGCTGTAGACGACTCTGGCTGAAAGAGCCAAGGAGGCAGCGAGAGATGCCAGTGCATCAGCATGCGCATTTACTGGCGAGGTACATGGTCGATGTCTGAACGTCTCTGCCATGTAGATAGTTGCATTATGATAGGGTACTAAGTCTTCATGTCTGACCTCTTACTCCCGGCGAACCTGGTTAACGATGAGTTTTGAGTCACCGTATGCTTCGAGATTTTTAACACCAATCTCATTGGCGATTTGCATCCCGATCAAGTAAGCATTGTATTCCGCTATATTGTTGGAACATGGCTCGGTTAATGAGAATGCACAGGGATTATGTAGTTCTATGGGGAGACAAGGACTACCCCTACTCCTGCTACGATATTTCCTCGCAGGCCTGTTCTCGATGCGCCGTCGAAGAAGAGTTGCCACACCTGTCTTTCGAAAGACGTCTGGGTCAAGCAAACTTCAGCAACCTCATCTGAGAGATCGTCATAAAGTTTGGTCACCCTAGGATCTAGATGCTCAGCCAAAAAATCTGCCACCCGCTGTCCCTTCATAGTTTTTTCTGACAGGAATTGCATCTCAATTGGGAGAGCAATATGGCCCTTTTGTCAATCGACCATTTAATGACGATGGCTTCATCATACAACCTTAAAGGATTGACTTTTGATATGACGTGTATGGTTTGGCCCACCAAATAGTGTTGCATCTTCTAGACGGCAAATACCAATACCAAGCATTCTTTTTCGATCGGGTATACCGATGTTCGGCTTCAATCATATTTCTACTCAGATAGTAGATTGCCTGTTCGTGTCCCTGATCATTATTCTGAGCTAGTAAAGCTCCTAAAGAATGATTCATCGCTCACATATATATCACGAAAGATTTTTCTGACACAGGAGCTGTAAGGACAGGTGGTTGCATGAGGTACCGCTTAATTTCCTCGAATGCTTGTTGGCAAGCATCATATCAAATGAATGAAACTTCATCAATTTGGTGAAGGGTTGGAATCTTCCTGAGAGATTTGAGATAAACCTCCAGATATATGCTAATCACCCTTGCAATCCTCTAAGCTCTCTGAAATTTCTTAGAGGTTACATCTCCTGGACAGCACAGACTTTCTCTGGGTCGAGGTGGATTCTTTTGGATGTGACAACAAACTCGAGAAATTTTACCGCTAGCTATCCCCAGGAAGGATTTGGTGGGATTCATCTTCAACTGATGCGCCCGCATGATATCGAATACTATCTTCAGATCTGCTGTGATCGCCTTTGGCATAGCTTCTCACTGCAATGTCGTCAATGTAACATTCTACTGTTTTGCGTATATGCTCGTGAAAAATCGCATTCATAACTCTCTGTTATGTTGCCCCCGTGTTCTTCAACTCGAAGGGCATGACAGTATAACAAAATACGCCCAATAGCGTCCTGAAAGATGTATGCTTCTCATCGTCAAGGTACATCTTAATTTGATTGTATCCCGAGAATCCATCCATGAAAGACAACCGTTCATACCCACACGTGTTGTCAATCATAACATCCGTGATTGGAAGGAGAAACTCATCTTTAGGACACGCCTCATTTAGATCACGAAATCAATACAAACCCAAATCTTCTCATTTTTCTTGGTAACGGGGACGATATTGGCTACCCAATCAGGGTGTTGTTCTTCCCTGATAAAACTAGAATCTATAAGCTTTTTGACTTCCGACTGGATTGCTTCCATTATCTCTGGACGAAACCGTCCCTGTTGTTGCTTGATAGGTTTTGCATCTGGATTGACGTTGAGGTGATGCAGAGCCACTTGAGGATCAAGTCCGGGCTTATCCTCGTAATTTCAAGTGAAAACATCTATATACTTATGCACAAGAGATATTAGATTTCCTTCTCGGACGGTGATAAGTTTTTCGCTTATAAAGATGGGCTTAGGGTTAGCGTCATCTCTCAAATTGTTCTGGGTGACCTTATCTGTTGGCCCAGAGGCCTTCTACTCTAGTTTTGATGATGATTAACTCCTGTAGTTATAGTTTACTAATAATCTTGTGATATTTAGCTTCAGATATTTAACCAAGATATTAGTAGGTGATTAGCTTCAACAAAGGTGTTTTGGAGCTTTCACATAGTGATTCAAGAGCCCGAGCGTCAAGTTCATATCTAGCACTCATTTGGAGTCAAGCTCGGAGGATCACGTTTGGATCGAGTCGACTTGGAGACGGCGCTCTACAAGAAGGCTTCAGTTTGTTTAGATAAGATTTAGTTTAGATCCATTGTTAAAGATTAGATAGTGTGATATGCTCAAGTTCACAACACACACACAGTTTTAAGTTTCATGTTTGTTGGTTTTCGGTTTTCGGTTTAACCGATCTTGGTTTTTAAGTCAAAATATATATATACTATATTTCATGTATATTGGATTCTATCCATATACTATATGCTTCAAAGTTGTTTAAATATCATGTTTTTGTATTTGCAAGTGTTTTGGAGAAAACGGTTTTCCATTTCAAAAAATCCAAGTTTTAGAAAATACGGATTATGATTTTCGGCAAAATTTGTAAGTCACAAAATGGTTCAAAATGTTTGTAACATGGTTTGATTTTTACTCAAACATGTTTGTATATCAAATCATAATACTGAACTTATTTTTGTAGATTTTATGGGATTTAATTGAAATTAAAAAGACCAGTTTTTATATCCTGAAAATATTCTGCCAGGCTCTGGCGATCGACCGGGACAGTCGACCGGACCAGTAGTCGGTCGACCGGACCGGTCGACCGATGTGCACGAGACGTGCACAAAGGCCAAGTTGGCTTGGCCGGTCGACCGACTGAAGTCACCCCACTCTCGGGTGGGGGCGGTCAACCGGGCGGTCGACCGTGAGCTTTGGCCCGGTCGATCGGCCGAGAGCAGTTGCTCTCTGGATCTGGCACGGTCGACCGGGCGGTCGACCGGAGGACTCAACGGTCACTTTTTTGACCGTTGGCCGGTCGACCGGCCGGTCAACCGGAAGGCAAAATTGCCCTTGTCAGCTGCCAACGGGCAGAATTTATATGGGGTTCTAAATACCCCATTCAGGAGCTGTTTTCAATAAGTTTTTGAAGAGCAAATTTCTCACCTTTACAAGTGTTTAACAGCAAGTTTTCAAAAGAATTTTGGGTTTAAAGATTTGATCTTTATTTGTTTTAAAAAGGGTTGGAAAATTCAAAGAAAAGAAAGCTTTGGGAATCATTATTGATCTTCATTTTTATACCTATACTAGAAGTTTTCCCAAGAGTTTTTCTTTGTGTTTTTGAGTTCCAAACTCTTTATTTCTCACACTTGAGCTTATCATTCTATCCTATCTATTAGGATCTTTGTTTTTGTGGGAAAAGAAGTTATTTGTAGTCTTTGTGACTACCAAGTTGTAAACCCTCCTTATTTGTGATAGCCCTCTTGTGTAGAGGTTGATTATTGGAGTGGTGGCTTTGTGCCCTATCCCTCTAGTGAGAGGAGATTGTTGTTTGACTTTGTGCCTATCCCTCTATTGTGAGGTTGATATTGTGGTGGCTTTGTGCCTAGCCTCTAAGTGCAGAGGTTGTGTTGTATTTGAGAGAGGAGTTGTGTACTCCCGGTTATTGTATTGCCCAAAATCCTCAGTGGAGGTTCCCTGTGTGGGAAGTCCTGTGTGGACGAGTTAGTGGAAATCCTTCTGTGTGAAGGCAGGGATGTAGAGCTGGGTGCTCGAATCTCGAACATATCTTGGTGTTTGCGATTGATCCACTTTCTCTAACTCTCTCTCTTACATTGTGCCTTGCATCATTCATATTGATCATTCATACTTATATGCTTGGTTGTGTTTGTTTGTGTACCTCACTTGTGTTTAACCATGAGAGCTTCATATAGCACCTCAACTCTTATTCAGAGGAATCAAGAGGAGTTAGTCCAGAGCCCTTCACCGGGAATTCGGCTGCACTTGTTGGTTACACTAAGTGTGTTGCAATTAAGTTTTTAATTTCCACATTATTGTTCATAGATTAGTCGTACACCTATTCACCCCCTTTAGGTGTACTTTCAATTGGTATCAGAGCCTACGCTCCTGATATTAAGTTTAACCACCTAGGAGTGTGATTTTAGTTTTGCTAATCTACATTTGCATTTGCATTTGCACACATATAGTTTGCACTCATGGATGTCCCTCCTCTGTTTGATATCTCTAGAATTGATATATGGAAGGTTATGATAAGTTGCCATTTAAAAGCCCTAGGTTACAAAGTTTACCTTGCCATTACCATGGAATCCTACCTTAGTGATAGCAAGCATATAGAGGCTAATGCACAAGCCCTTAAGGCACTTAAAGCATCTCTTGATAAAAAATATTTACATGTGTTTTCTCATTATGATTCCACTTTGGCAGTGTGGAACATTTTGACATCTCCTGAGCTACCAATGATTATGAATAAGAGGAGGAAATCTAGTCGAGACGAGTCCGACGAATATTGCTTCATGGTCCAAGGGAATGACTCCCTTGAGGTATATTCGGATACTCAACTAGATGTTAGTACTAGTTCTTATCGCAATGAGTGTATGGATGCACAAGCCTTAAATAATGAACTAGCTAAAATCGTGAAAATTTGATTTCAAAATATAAACTTTTGAAAAAGGAGAGCTTTGGATTAAAAGAAGAAAATGAAAATTTATCTTCTAGACTTGAGATTGCTTTGCAAGAAAGGGATGAGATTTCAAGTGAACGTGACTCACTTAAATCCCAACTTGATCTTGCTCTAAATGAAAACAAGATTTTGAAAAGTAAAAATGATTGTGAAAATGTTTTGAAGAAAAATGAGACTTTAACTTCAAAACATAATTTTGTCTTAAAAGAGAATGATTCTTTGAAAAACAAAATTATTTTTATTTCAAAGGATTTGGATTTGATGTCTAATGAAATGTATCTTTGAAAAATGATTTAGACTTTCATGTTTGTCATGCTAGTTAGCTTCACATTCTAGCTCATCTATTGTATGCACCTCTTCTATAATTGAAAATGATATATCTATGCTTAAGAAGAGTGTTGATTGTTTGAGCTCCACTTTGAGCCATTGTGCCTTGAACCACTCACGGTTGGAATCTATGTTTCGAAAGAAACAAGTTCCTCTTATGCATGCACACAAACCACGGCGTACACACTCCCCACGTTCACACTCATCACACATTTTATGCTCATGTGTACACATGTACATTGTGGACGTAAGGGCCGCCTTGCTAAATTTTGCTATGATAAGTTACATGATTCAATTTAGCAAATAAATTTATTTGGGTTAGGAAAGGACCTAACTCCCATGGACCCAAAGAGTGTGGGTACTTAAGACCACTCCTATTTTATTTAATGTAGGTGTGGGCTCTCACATGACGTGAGAGTGATGGTGCCTTGAGGTGGATGCGTTCTGAGCTTAAAGATGACTATTTGGATGCATCACTTTCAAGGGGAGTTTGGTGGGAGGACCACCTTGGTTGGAGATATAGAGATGTGCCCTATCGGTTTTGGTAATGATCTCTTACTCCTCATTATGTTTACATGCTTTCATGTTATTCATTTTTAGCATGTTTTGATGTTTCTTGATTATTATGTTAAATGTCATGATAATTAGATTAGTGATATGCATGATTAGTATTTGAGACACCCATGTTTTAATATGGACTTATACCTTTGTGTTCTCACATTTGTTTTAGCTATTGTGTATATCATAGATCTAATGCTTGTGCATTTATATAATTATCATATGAGTTTTGTTTTGATGCTTCATGTTTTGATTACACGTTTAGATGTTTGTTTTCATTAAGACTTGAGTATATACTTGTATAACTAGTGAGCCACAAATAGATTATTATGTGTTTGTGCTTAAACGCTCATTTGTACCTATTAGATGTACTAGTATAGTTAAGTTTTGATGATCATACATTTTGACTTGTATTCCCATTTTACATGTTTTTCATGTTTATGTTTAAACTTCATGTATATGTCTATTTTGTCTAAACTATTAATTATACATATACATTCTTGAGCCACTTGCCTTCATGCATATACTGTTGTGGACTCTTTATGTTTGGATATGTATGTATACTTTAGTTTGTGCAAGACATACATATACCTTGAAGATTAAATTGTTTTGATTTTCATGTTTTTCATGTTTTTAAGGAATTTCATATTGAGCTTGATTGCCTATTTTCATGATGATATGTTTCACATAACTCTAATACACTCACTTTATTTAATGTTTTCTCATAATTTTGTTTTCATGAGTACAATATGTGTTATGTAGATTTGAGTGTTTGGTGATCATGTGATTTACATGTTTTTCATGAATATATTTTTATTTTATTCCTTACTTGAAGGATTTCGTACTAGTTTACAATTTTATCTTATAACTAGTTCGTATTCTTCATTCGGAAGAGTTTTTCAAACGTGTTATATTATTT
Organism: Agave tequilana; assembly: GCA_038442645.1. Lineage (NCBI taxonomy): Eukaryota > Viridiplantae > Streptophyta > Magnoliopsida > Asparagales > Asparagaceae > Agave > Agave tequilana. Next base: position 113,529 of record JAVJIF010013062.1, on the reverse strand, counting down.
TCAAACTTATTTTTGTAAATCCCTACCCTTCCAAGGGCGGTTGGTTGGGCGACCATGCCTTGTATGCTCATTATTGAAAATCCATTTAAAACATGTGCATGAAATGGGTGGTAGGAAGTATGAGTTATACACTTGATCTTATTGTGTTTTCAATTGATATCATTGTATCTTTTCAATTGGTATCACTATTGACATTCTTTTTATATACTCATATATGTCTTTATATATGTATGCTTACACTTCAAATAGTATCAATTTCGATTGGTATTCATTTTTCCATACATATATGTATGTTTTATTTATGCTATATCTCTATATCTTTGAGCATAAATTTTAGTTATGCTAAGCTTGATTCCTTAAATGACTATTATATTTTAATTGATTATTTTTCAATTGGTATCTTATACAAGCTTATGCATCATTTTATTTGGTATTTCATAAAGGGGAGAAAATTCATATTTCACCTTTCAATTGGTTTTGTTTACCTTTGGTATTTTACTCCCACACTTTATGTTGAAAAATGATTGAAAAATGATATTGATTTTTATTTTGGTATCATACGCTCCTAATGAAAAATCACTTTCAATATGTTAAAGATTGGTTTTTGTTTTTCAAATTGGTATCAAAAGTGTAAAATATTTTCAATTGGTACTAATTTTTACAATTGGTATCAAGATTACCTATATGTTTACATCTTTTAATTGATATCAAAATTTTTGGTTGGTTTCTTCAAAAATGTTTTATGTACTTTCATTGGTACTTTCAATTGGTTTCTTCAAGTTTGGTTTTCAATGTTTTATTTACTTTCAATTTGTATTCTTCAAAATTTTTTTTGGTTGGTTTACCTATTTGTTTATTTTCAATTGGTATCATGATGCACTAAATTGATAAAAAAAAATTTCAATTGGTATCATAATGTTTTGATTTGATTACCCTTGTTGATTTTTTTTGTTTCGGACAAAAAGGGGGAGAACATTGTTTTATCAATGATTTTTATTTCTACTTTAACCCCTTTGTTGATGATTGACAAAAAGGGGGAGAAGTATTCGAGTATATATGCATGTTTATCTATAAGTTTATATCAAAGTTTATTTTGTTTCATATTGGTACCAAGAGAGTTTGTTTTATGTTTTGTTGATATTGATATCAAGAGCATGGATATTAGTATCAAGAACATATTTTGTTGTCTTGTTTTGTTGGTATCAAGAACTTTTATTAAAATTTTTATTGTTGGTATCAAGAGCTTTTATTGATTATCTTTCAATTAGTATCAAGTGCTTTTATTAAAAGTTTTATTATTGGTATCAATGATTAGCTTTCAATTGAAATTTTTATTGGTATCAAGAGCAATTATTTAAAGAACATGTTTATTTTAAGTTTATATTTTCAATTGGTATTTAAGAACATGTTTATTTTAAAAAGAAGGAGAAATAATTTATTTTAAAAATTTGGTATCAAGAGCATGTTTATTTCATTGTTTTATGCATGTTTATGCATATTCTTGCTTAACATTCATTGAATATCTTATTGTTTATTACTATGCATGATTTAAGGGGAGCTTCTTTTTAATCCATGCATATATAACTCCATGAGTTTTGTCATCATCAAAAAGGGGGAGATTGTTGGCCTAGAGGCCTTCTACTCTAGTTTTGATGATGGTTAACTCATGTAGTTATAGTTTACTAATAATCTTGCGATATTTAGTATCAGATATTTAACCAAGATATTAGTAGGTGATTAGCTTCAACAAAGTGTTTTGGAGCTTTCACATGGTGATTCAAGAGCCCGAGCGTCAAGTTCATATCTAGCACTCGTTTGGAGTCAAGCTCGGAGAATCACGTTTGGATCGAGTCGACTTGGAGACGGCGCTGTACAAGAAGGCTTTGGTTTGTTTAGATAAGATTTAGTTTAGATCCATTGTTAAAGATTAGATAGTGTGATATGCTCAAGTTCACAACACACACACTTGTTTTAAGTTTCATGTTTGTTGGTTTTCGGTTTTCGGTTTAACCGATCTTGATTTTTAAGTCAAAAACATAGATATACTATATTTCATGTATATTGGATTCTATCCATATACTATATGCTTCAAAGTTGTTTAAATATCATGTTTTTGTATTTGCAAGTGTTTTGGAGAAAACGGTTTTCCATTTTAAAAAATCCAAGTTTTCTAAAATACGGATTTTGGTTTTCGGCAAAATTTGTAAGTCACGAAAATGGTTTAAAATGTTTGTAACATGGTTTGATTTTTACTCAAACATGTTTGTATATCAAAGCATAATACTGAACTTATTTTTGTAAATTTTATGTGATTTTATGGGATTTAATTGAAATTAAAAAGACCAGTTTTTATATCCTGAAAATATTCTGCCAGGCTCTGGCGGTCGACCGGGACGGTCGACCGGACCAGTAGTCGGTCGATCGGACCGGTCGACCGATGGGCACGAGACATGCACAATGGCCAAGTTGGCTTGGACGGTCGACCGTGCGGTCGACCGACTTATGTCACCCCACTCTCGGGTGGGGGCGGTCGACCGTGAGCTTTGGCCCGGTCGACCGAGCGACCGACCGACCAGAGAGCAGTTGCTCTCTGGATCTGGCACGGTCGACCGGAGGGCTCAACGGTCACTTTTTTGACCGTTGGCCGGTCGACCGGAAGGGCAAAATTGCCCTTGTCAGCTGCCAACGGGCAGAATTTTTATGGGATTATAAATATCCCATTCAAGAGCTGTTTTCAACAGGTTTTTGAAGAGCAAAATTTCTCACCTTTACAAGTGTTTAACAGCAAGTTTTTAAAAGAATTTTAGGTTTAAAGATTTGAACTTTATTTGTTTTAAAAAGGGTTGGAAAATTCAAAGAAAAAGAAAGCTTTGGGATTGGTTTTTGATCTTCATTTTATACCTATACTAGAAGTTTTCCCAAGAGTTTTTCTTTGTGTTTTTGAGTTCCAAACCCTTTATTTCTCACACTTGAGCTTATCATTCTATCCTATCTATTTGAATCTTGTTTTTTGTGAGAAAAGAAGTTGTTTGTGGTCTTTGTGATCACCAAGTTGTAAACCCTCCTTATTTGTGATATCCCTCTTGTGTAGAGGTTGATTATTGGAGTGGTGGCTTTGTGCCCTATCCCTCTAGTGAGAGGAGATTGTTGTTTGGCTTTGTGCCTATCCTTCTATTGTGAGGTTGATATTGTGGTGGCTTTGTGCCTAGCCTCTAAGTGTAGAGGTTGTGTTGTATTTGAGAGAGGAGTTGTGTACTCCCAATTATTGTATTGCCCAAATCCTCAGTAGAGGTTCCCTGTGTGGGAAGTCCTGTGTGGACGAGTTAGTGAAAATCCTTCTGTGTGAAGACGGGGACATAGAGCTGGGTGCTCGAACCTCGAAACATATCTTGTTGTTTGCGATTGATCCACTTTCTCTAACTCTCTCTCTCTTATATTGTGCCTTGCATCATTCATATTGCTCATTCATACTTATATGCTTGGTTGTGTTTGTTTGTGTCCTTCACTTTGTTTAACCACGAGAGCTTCATATAGCACCTCAACTCTTATTCAGAGGAATCAAGAGGAGTTAGTCCAGAGCCCTTCACCGGAATTCGGCTACACTCGTTGGTTACACTAAGTGTGTTGCAATTAAGTTTTTAATTTCCGCATTATTGTTCATAGATTAGCCGTACACCTATTCACCCCCTCCCTCTAGGTGTACTTTCATTATCCTCTGTGGGTGGTCGCATTGTTCAAAGCGAATATCCCAGACAGTGTTTAGGTGTTTGATCCAAGGATCTGTGTCTGACTGGATCATTCTTCATCTCCACTTTCTGGGTGGCTTGTCGAAACCATGTTTACTGAAAGTTCTTTGAAGATGCTACTGATACTGACATCTTACCCCTAGAATGACGTGCCTGATGAGTAGTCGTGATATAATGACTCTTCATATTCGGAGGCCGACGAGATTGGAGTTGACACATAGCCCAACCCCTTGCGAGTTTGATGATAATAATCAGAGGCTTTCCCTTTTGGAACGAAGGATCAAAGTAGTGTTCTTCTTCTTTGTCAAAGTTCAAGCCAAGACCACTTGTTAGAGCCTACCCTATGTTCCACATCATTCTGAGTACATTTGGCCCATAATGAGAAAATTGAGGGGGTTCATTCTTGTTTTCTGAGTCTCGCGAGTTATTGATTTGGACTCGACCCTTCCGAAAAGGATTGGTCTTTGGCCTTTGTGCTTTTCTGGGACCTTGAATAAAGAACCTTTACATCACTGACTCCTTGATACACTGTGAGGGATGACCTCACCAGTACGTGCAATGATGTCAGGGAATTTTTTGTCGACCAGGGGTCCCACCTACATCGATACTAGTATCTGACGGCACTGAATTAGAAGCAAACTCAGAAAGGTAAGCCAAATTTAATCTTCATTAATATACCACTTGCCAACATTATTGGCGGTGTTATTGACATCGAGCTTATTAATGCTCGTTATAAGTGGGTTCAACTCTCAAAGACATTCTTTCTCTACCTCTGGTTCAATATCAGCTTCATTAGAAGAGTCTGGTTCCTCTGGTTGGAGATTCACGTTCATTTCGAGAAAATGTTGATATATGAGGGAGTCTGTGAAATAGTTCTCTACCCCCTTGAACGAATGTCTTTCGGCAATCAACGTTCAGACTTTCCCATCTTCGTCAATATACTTCATGATTTGATGGAGAGTAGAAGGGAAGATGGAGTTGCGATGAATCCATGATCGACCCAGCAGCAAATTAAATGAAGTGTCGGCATTAATAACATAGCACGTCACTTCAGATTTAGGTCCCCAATTTGACATTTGAGTTTGATCCTCCCCATTGGGTGCGTACCATTGGCGTTGAAACCATAAATAGTGGTTTGGGTGGCGCTCAATCGGTGAGTGGGGATCCCCAAGTGCTGCATGACCCGGTGAGGCATAATGCTTAACGCGGATCCTGGATATACCTGAATACGACTTACTTCAGACGACCCAATATACCTTATGAAGTACAGGGGCCTATCATGTTTTCCCTAACCTGCATGTCGCCTAACGTGAAGGTGATGCAGTGGGCATGTTGAGAGGTGTGGAGGTAGTCTTTTTCATCTTCTTCCTGTGGTTTGGCTGGTAGTTGGGTCATGAAGACCTCAACATCAGCTAAAGCTTCTCTCAGAGCTTCTCTTATTGACTTTAACAGTCTCAGGAGCTCGTAAAGGGTGAACCTGGCAGGGATATTGGCCAGTTGAGCCAAAACATCAAAGTGGTAAGGTACCGAAGATCTTTCTGCTTTGTCCTTCAGGAGGGCCTTATCATACCAAATCTCCTTTTACTTTTCCACGGTTGCCTTGTGGATTGCTTGGTCGGTTCAGGGGTAGGTTTAGGTGGATTTGCCACCATCTCGTCGCATCTCTTCAAATACAACTGATCTGAACGAGTTTCGGTCACGAGCGGTGCATTCAGCTCTGCAGCAAGGATGATTGTCTCCTCCTTCGAGTCGGTTAGTGAGGGGACATCAGTCTCTACTTCCCGGGAAGAAGCACACACTATATTGCAAGGTGAAGCTTTTGCCTTATCTTTGAACTTTCTGTTAGTAATTGTAGTCCACTATTGGATTTCCACAAGGTCGGAATGAAGCAACATGATTTCTCCCTGAGGAGTAGAATAAGTATGAGATCTTTCTTCTATTGGTGATGTGGATCTATGTTGAGTACCCTTAATTTCCCTTTCGGGATGGGAACTACTCCGGCTGGTGTTAGAGGCTGTACCCCGAACTGGAGAAATAATTTCATGTTGGCTGTCACTTTCTTCTGCTCTGGGCGGAGTTTAAGCACTTTCTCATCAATTAGAGCTTGAAGGATATCTTTGAAGATATAACAGCTCTTGGTAGGGTGCCCCAACATCCTGTGATATAAGTAGTAGTTGGGATCGTCGGTCTTACCGACCTCCTCAGGTCGTCTAACTACAGGAAGCTTTAGTCTGTTGCTCTTGTTGAGTAACTTGAACAACGAATCGATATGTTCGTCCTTGAAGAAGTACTGCTTGTTGGCGCGCAGCTGACTTGAAGAACTACCCCCTCTGGTCGGCTGAGGTTTAACAGGAGATTTCGTCTCTATCGCCAATGTATCCTTCCTTTTTGATTGGAAAGATACTTTTGGCGTGCGCTTTGTCATCTTTCGGGTCTGGACTTGTTTTCTTTAGCCCTAACCCTGGCAACAATCTCTTCTGCCTATTCGTCTTATTAGAACAACTGTTTCCAGGTACGGCTTTCAACAACTCCTATTAGATCTAGGAGTGAGGTCTGCTGATCGAGCCAAATCTGCACAAAAAAATACAGAAATTTAGAACAGAGCTAGGTCCTCAATTCTACCGTGTAACCTAGGGCTAACGGGTCGTGACCCATGGGGAGGGACAACGATGGAAGCGTTATATAAGTTTCTTCTTTTAATTTACAAAAACTAATTAATACTTATCTTCTCAGTTTATAAAAAGAAAATAAAAATATTAAGTTAAGTTAAGAAGAGATGGTGGTGTTGTTTTATTTTAATTATAAAAGAAAAGAAACAAAAAGAGATAAAGAAAAGTGTTGACACAAAATCAAAAATAAAAAGAAATAAAGAAGAATATTTACCTCTACTGTTGAACCATAATGAAATTTACCTTAGCATGGAGTAAAGCAAAGTAATAGAAAAGAATAAAAGAAAGTAAGGCTTCGGCGAGATCGAGCACAATAAAGAAAAGTGGGAAACCTCCATTGATTTGATTGTCACCTTCAATATAAGCTTCTTGAAAAAGAATTATAATAGTGTCACTCTACAATAACTCTTCCTCTCTTTTGATCATGTAACTCTCTCTAGCCTAAAAATAAAATTAAAAAGAAAATAAAAATTACAATGAAGAAGAAAAGAAAACCTAAACTAAATCTCTCTCTGGAGTAGTGCCCTTTCTGCCTTCGAGATATAAGGGTATTTATAGTAGAAAACCATAGGGATAGAACACGTATAAAGATAGGAAGATCTGTACATTTCTGAATTTGTTCTTCCCTTATCTCCAAACTTTATTTGATTTATCTAGAAATTCAATTCTGATCTGCAGCTTGTTGGCGTTTTAATTGCTGAATATCACTTATCAGATAATAGAATTGGAACGAGTGATCAACAGAAGAATTTAGCCCTTTAAGTCTTCTTTTTGTAGCATTTTGAATCATTAAATTTGAGTTTCTGTAGCGAATATTATGATTAAAATACTAAACTGTATCCAGCCTGAATCCGAATTTAAATTGCGTCATCTCATCTATTGATTTTCTCTTTATTCATTTATCCTCTTAGATTTTCAGTTTGTCTTCTAGAATTGATAAGATATCCATTTATCTTCAGCAAAACCAATAGGATTTTTAAACAATCCATTTTTCCTTTAAAATTAGATAATATTATCTTATCCGATATATCTAGTTTTCAGATAACATAGCTTCTTGAACCTTTAGATTTGAATCGATCCCCTTTCTTTTAAACTTTTAAATTTAATTGGATAAATTTCATGATTATCTTCTCCCTATCATACCCTGCATGAATTAGGACATTAAGAAAAGTTATTTGCAATATTCATCACAGAATATATATAGGAATGTAATAATATTTATGCAATATATGGTGTCCAAACACACCCCCACACTTATCCTTTGCTCGTCCTCAGAAAAACAAAAAGTAGAGCTAACCTAACCTAACTCACTTTCATAGGAATCACGGTTGCACTTAGCACGTACAGCAAGCCATTAAACCTTTAAGTTACCCTAGAGGACGAGTTTTGTCTCGTAAGGGTTTTCAGTGGATTGCACCCACAAAATCCATGAAGAAAAAGAAGTAAATTGTTATTATTATTTTTTTAAAACGCATTTTGAAGGAAAAAATATTTGAAGTATTAATGTAAAATTTCAAGTAATCGATAAGTCATAGGACTATCAAAACTTAGTCATTCCTAAACTTCGTCTTTATTCAAAAACTTATTTTCAATTAAGGTAAGAATTAAAATTGTATTTCTCATCTAGTCTATTATTTTACCTAAATCAGATGCACCTTGTGACTCTGAAAATTTGACTCGGGATTCTTCAACTCTAACTCTTATGCCTTATTATTATATATATATTTATTATTTTTTTACATTTATGGCGGTAATATTCCTTAACTCTATTAGGCTCTCTAATTCGCCCATGTAACGAGCCTTAGTCGGTGACTCCCAAAACAGAAGGTTTTAGGGCAACGGGTGAGAAAACACCCCAAGGACTTAGGACTCGAGCAAACAAGGCCACAAAACTAAGGATTTATTTGGTGATATGAACCACTTTTAGGCGTGAATAATCATACTTTATGAGGCACAAAAATCTAGCTTAATCAGAGGATTCTTATTATATATAATATATATTTTTTCTTCCCTTTTTTTTCTCCTTTTTTCCTTCTTCTTCTTCTTCTTTTTTTTATAAGGCATAAGAATCTTTGTTTTTGAACCCTAAGTATGTAAGTGTATAAAGTATGCATATTTCATCAAGGTAAAAATTAAGACTAAATTACTTTTCCAATTTTTCTTCTTAGTCTCAAAATCAACAAATAATTTTATTTTGACAAGTATAAGAAATCCTAATTATGATCCTCTTATTCCTTAAAATTAACTTTATTTTTTACAAAAATAAATCAAAGTATTATTTTCTTTTCAAAATGTTTTTAAACTTTTTAAATTAGTAAAATTAGTATGTTCGTAAACCCTCCCCCACACTAACTCATGCATTGTCCTCAATGTATGAATGAAATGCAATAATATATGAAAAAGCAGAAAGGGAAGGAAAATTTTCACCTCAAGGTGGTGGTTCCGGTGGTGGTCTTATTGGGCCAAGCATTTCTGTCCAGTCTAGATACTGTGAATTTTCATGGAACCCACCTTTCATAACCTTTTTCCTATTAACATTTTTATAATCCCCAATATGAATAGGATCATGCAAGATCCTAGCATGAAATTTTTTCCGGTTATATGACCAGTCTTGGGATATCATCACAAAGTCATGTTGATCTAAACCTTGATCTAATAATGGAATATGATTTTGTTGAATGGATGATTTGGGCTCAACAATGAAGGGAATGGGAACCGATACTGACTCAGGAATAAAACTTAAATCAAGTTTAGATTCGAGAGTAGGAGTTGGTTCATAAGTTTGATCCAAATCATAGAATTGAAGATCACATTCATTTTCCAATAATGAAATGTGACTATCCAAAATAAGTGGTTCATGTTCAAGCTCTATAGGGATAAGAATCAGTGTTGGCTTCGGAATTAGGTCCGAATTGGGTAAGGATATCGGAGTCAGCATAAATTCAAAAAGTGAAATTGAATCACAACATTAAAAATCGGTGTCACATCCATGAAATCACCTAGAGGGGGGTGAATAGGTGATGAGCTAATCTAATGGACAATTAATGCGGAATTAAAACTTATGTGATGCAAACTAAAACTTCTTAAACTAAACACCACGTATAACACAAGAGTGTAGCCGGATTCCTCGTGAAGGGCTCTGGACTAACTCCTCAAGATTCCTCTAAATAAGAGTTGAGGTGTCGTGTTGGCTCTCTTGGTTGAATACAAGTGTTAGCAAACAATCCCCAAGCATATAACAATAAGCACACAATATATCAAGCATATAAAGATAAAGACAATAATAGCATGCAAGATATAAAGACAAGTAAGAGATAGAGAGCAATCGCAAACAAGGGAGATTTGTTTCGAGGTTCGAGCACACTTGCTCTACGTCCCCGCCTTCAACACTATGAAGGATTTCCACTAAAATCGATCCCACTGGATCACTTGGTGCCGCAACACCTACAAGGAGTTCCCACTAGAACTCTTGGACTCTCTAGTCTCTCTCTTGTTCCCGAACACACCGCAAGCCCACAAGCTTGCCAAGGCCGCACCTCAAACAAAGAGTTCACACACGAACTCGAAACACCGCGAACCCGCAAGTCCGCCTCCTCAAAGTACAAAGTAGAACTTTGGTGATCACAACACTTTGATCACCTAAAATCCTCTCACAACAAGGATCCCTATAGGTAGATATAGCAATGGATAGCTCAAGTGTTGTGTGAGAAAACTAGGATTAAAATGGTGGAGGAAAACTCAAGAAATCACTTTTCAATACACTCTTGAAAATCTCTCCTTTTGATATGGCAATTTTGGCTTTTAAACAAGTGGAGATAAAACACCTAGTAGAGTTGGAAAAACTGGCTCAAAAATCACTTCAAAATCTTTTCTAAAACAGCCCCAAAAGCCCCCTTTTAAATAAGCTCCAAAAACTAGTCGTTGCAACTAGGATGACCTGTAGGTTGACCGCCCGGTCGACCGGCCAACAGTCAGATTTCTGACCATTGAGCCAGCGATCGACCGCCCAGTCGACCGAGGCCTGGAACAGAGAGTAGAGCTCTCTGCCGGTCGACCGGCCCGGTCGACCGGGGCTTTCTAGAGAGCAGAAGCTCTCTGGCGGTCGACCGGGTCGGTCGACCGGCCCTCCAACAGACCTGGCGTGCATTTTCTGTGCACGTCGGTCGACCGACTCGGTCGACCAAGCTTGAAGTCGGTCGACCGGTTCGGTCGACCGGCAGAAGCCAGAACAGACTCTTAAAGGGATTAAAAACTTGGTTTTGATTTTAAAATAAAATCTCATAAAATCACAAAAATCTACAAAAATAGTTTCAGTATTATTCTTTGATATACAAACATGTTTGAGTAAAATCAAGACATGTTACAAACAATTTGAACTATTTTTTGTAACTTAGAAAATTTGGCTCAAAACAAAAACTGTATTTTTCCAAATTGGTTTTTTCAAAACTTCTCCAAATACAAAAACAAGATATTTTAAACACTTTTAAAGCATGGTGTTTATGGGTATGATCCACTACACATAAAAGATGAAATATCTATGTTTTTGACAATAAGCACTAAAACGGTTTTGGTTAAAAACACATGTATATAATAAACTCCAAAAATCAAACCGGTATTTTGTCAAAATGAAAAAGCCTTTTTCAAAATGAAAATTCTTTTATGAAAACTCATCTAAATCAAGAGTGTGTGTGTATATGGTATACTTGAGCAATCCACTAACTATTCTATCCTTTACTTTTAATCTAAAACAAAATCTTAATAAAAACAAACCTAGACGCAAGTCTTGATCGTGAAGTCTTCACTTGAAGTCTTCTTATCTTCTTGACTTGGTCCAATCTTGATCCAACGAGCTAGACTCCTCTTGAGTACTTGATGTGGTCTTGATGCATAGGCTCTTGAATCAAACGTACCAGCTCCAAAACTTGACTTTAAATCCTTTGTTAAAGCTAAACACCAACTAAGATCTTGATCAAAAATCTGAGACTAATTAAACACAAGATCATTAGTACTATAACTACATAAGTTGATCATCATCAAAACTAGAGTGATGGGCCTTTGGGCCAACAATCCATCTTCAAGCTCAATCTCATTGAAATGAAAACTTGCCAATTTATCTATGGATTGATATTGGTCATGTTCAAAATTATGTGGTGAAATCAAATCTTGGTTAAAATCTCTAAGATACCATGATTCTTCGTCAATATGGCTAGGAGAATCAGGAGTGGTCGAAAATGTGTTAGGTAGAGTTTTTGCATTCCTATCATTAATTGATTTGACCAAATGACTCACTTTTACTTTTAGCCTATTAAGAGTGTCACGCCCCGCTTCCCAAAATACGGAATTACAAGTACGTGACGATAGCCAGCAGATACTCATGAAGAGTGAAATCAATTCCATGAGTACCTTAGGCTGTCAATAACAAGCAGGATAGCACACATATATGCATATACAACCAAGCGCTAGGATAAAATAAAATATATGAAAAACTGAATCATAAACAATATCATCCACTATATCTGAATAAAACAAGTAAAGAAAGAAAACTGAACTCACCGGAGGATAGCTGAACCAGAATGTTATCTACATACAACTCTCTATACCAGCTTTCTAATCTAAATACTGAAAAATAATATAAAGGTCCGTCAGAAGAGGACTAGCTAAAGTACACGAAGGAAAAAGAATGGTAAAAAAAAGAATATGAAAAAGTAGTAACAATAAACAGGACATAAGAACAATATATTTAGCAGTATCGAGAACTAAAGGTAATAATAATAACAGGAATAATCAGGAAGATAGATCATGTACAATAAGACCGTGCATGCATGGTGTGACATGTATATAATGAACATAAGACGTCCTAGACAAGTAACTGTCATGTCACATGGTCACAAGCTCACAAGAATTCGAGATCACAAGATAAAATAACATGGTATGTCCAGGAATGTCTTGTAGTCAAGATAATACATGTCACATGAGCCTCAAGTGTCAGTATCTTGAAAATACATGTCAGGTACTAGATCACTGAAGATATTGCAAGATATGATGCAAGTGCATATGTCTAGTATGTTATATCACCCTAACTAATGCAACCATCCTGTGTCCTATCCCACAGGCCAACTGCATATCAAATAAGTGATGCGTTAGTGGATCCTGATAGCAGGGAGAAACAGTTCACTGCACTCAGGCATCATGTAACATGTAATAGCAGGAGCGCACATAAATAACAAGATCACGTGTGGCATCCAAACCCTCAAGGGGTCGCCCTTCCGAGCACACCTCCCTGAATTTCCCTTACTAAAGTCTCCTCCAGTAACCCCAGCTTGGTTAATTTTATTATTCAATGCAAATGTAAAATAGTGTGTGACTCAGTGTATATGATCCAGAAGCAGTGTTATGGATATCAGTGTCACATAGTGAAAATAATATGCATCAAGATCACAGGATGATGTAGACAGTGACAATATCAAGTAATAAATATATAGCTGTGCAAGTGATACCAGATACATGCAAAGTAGTACAAGTGATGTCAGTATTATGTAATCCAAATGTCAAAGTAAAACGGTCTTGATCATGTGTCCATAATCCAATAAGATATCCTCGAATAATTACTCAGAATATAATGGTCAATTTTCTCGATTAATTTCTAGTAATATCATGATCACAATATCAATTGATATACAACCTTAACTATCAATCTTGCTTCATTATTATCCAGTTATCCTCAAGATTCAGATCAAAATATTTGTCATGATCAGTATAGATTTCATGTCAATAAATCAGTATATCACATTCAAGCAATCATGTCAATTTTAATTGGATGTATGCATATACAGGAATGAGATGCAAACACGATACATAAGGTAATGATCACATGACGGAATGGGTGACAATATCAAGAAATACAAGATTTATAATATAATTGGATTCAAGAGCAGGCTAATGATGTAAACGTGGTCAAATAATGATATAGAAGATCAAGGACATAATATCTAGAAATTATAGTTAAAAAATAGAGTTAAAATCGACACGAAAGTCAACGAGAAAAGAATCGTATACACTTGCCTCTTGTCACGGGGTCTGACATTCCCTTGACAACAATTGGTATCGGGTCAAGATTGCGGCCTTGACAACAAAGACCGGAGGGCGTGGTGGAGTTCACCGGAGGTCGTCGGAGGTGGACTACAGCCACAACCGTGGACGCGTGTGCAAATTGTGAAGGAGAGGAGCAAATATATACACTGCCACCTATACACGAAGCACAATTACATACACCTTATCATTACACTTAAACAATGGACCACATTATATATATTAATATATGCATGCACATTCACGTTCACACCCATCTAGACACAAATACTTATAACACATACTTAATTAACACCTACTATATATATACAAAGGGAGAAGGAGAGGGGGACTCACACATGGCTAAGCGCGGCCTGCGGAGGACGTCGGTGACTCCGAGGATTTCTTAGGTTGCCACGGTTGCATCATCAGGTTCTGGCATGGCGATAAAGGCCGACCAAGGGGAGTGCACACCTAAACATCATGCATTAACACATCCACCTCATTATCAAGTTACACCATCATGCAAGCACCCACATTATTATTATGCACCCAACACAAGCACACAACTACACACCCACACTCATAATTTTATGCCCACGCGCAGCACACAAAAATGAGAACACACTACACACACCCATTAAACTAACACCAACATATTTATAATTAATAAATTAATATCAACACCCTATCACAACTTCATACAACACAATTTTACAGAGAAGGAGAAACAAACACTCACGCCATGGTGGAGGGCACGGCGGGGCACGCCGTTGACGGTGGAGCTCGCGAGGGTGTCGGATGATAACAGAGGCTCGTCAGAGAGGGGACACGGAAAAGGAGTGGTGCATGGCCACGTAGGAGGAGAGGATGCGACCGGTGCTCCGTCTCAGGCAGTGGTTGCACGGCCACTGCGGTCTGGATGGCGTGCGTGGAGGCATGGGCGCGCCCTGGTCTGGAGGGTGGACTGCCATTGCGCATGCTGGAGGGGAGGCTCAGTGGGGCGCACAGGGGGGGTGATGGCACAGCTGTGCTTAGAGGTGCTGCCGTAGGTGGGGAGAGGGTGTGCGGTTCCAGCAATCGACGAAACTTTACGAAGGGTGAGATCCGACCAAGGGCTTGGCTGGATGGCCAACCAAGAGGAAGGGATGGAGGGTTTCTCGGTAGCAGTGGATGCTCAAGGCCTGGGCTAGGCTCGGACAAGGGCAGAGCCACGGGGAAGAGATATAGTGAGAGAGAGAGAAGAAGAAGAAGAAGAAGAAAGCATTATATGAAAGAGAAAGAGAGGGGAGAGAGGGAGAACGTGAGTGAGAGAGTGGGTGGACGTGAGTGAGAGGAGAAGGGAGCAGGTGGAGAAGTGGTGGAAAAGAAATGGGGTGCAGGGGGAGAACCTGGGTGAGGGTGGGGAAAATGGGTGACATTAATAGAGGCTAAATATATTTTAAGTGTCCATTTAAGTACACACCAAAGTGGCATGCAGGTCTGGGCGTTAGGATAAGGGGACGGTGGCCATGGGTTCAAATTTGAGAACAAACAATTAAGGTGCTTTGATATTATTTGATTTTGGAAGAATAAAACAAAATATGGTTAAATAAAATATGGTTACTTCCCCACACCACATGCCAAGAAGGCATGCTGGTGGTGCATTTCATTTTTATTTTTATTTTGTTTTATTTAAATTTCACCCTTTTCTTTTGAATAAATATTTAAGCATTATTTTATTGGATTAAACTCTATTAATTCAGGAAAATCCTCAAAAATTCTCAAAAATAAAAGATGTCATCCTGAACATTGTTGCGAAATTGGATCTCTAAAATTCATCCCCGATAATTAAAACTCCCAGAATCAGTTCGTGACACCTATCGACCCCGAATTGAGATTCTTCTCCAATAATTTCAAAAAAATATTTCAAAAATCCATAAAAATTCAAAATAATGGAAAATAATATCTTGAGCTGAAATGGCCTCAACCCAGCTACCAAGATGATTAAATCAGCATCAAATACCAGTATTGACATACGTATATTGGGAACCGAGGGTTACAATCCTACCCACCTTATAAAAAATTTCGTCCTCGAAATTCAGCCAGGCATCGACATATGAATCGAAGCTATATCTGCATGAGTTAGGATTGTCCTAGATCCGTAGTTGTGCCAAAATGATATAACACAATTCCAAGTCAACCATGGGTCATGATCCGACATATTCATCACCATAAGTCCGGGGATCGAATTAACTTTCCAGATTTCATAATCAGTCATCCTTAATATCACTTTCATCCTTCGATCCACTATAATCATGTTCATCTGATAAGATTACTCCCACTATTTATAGATCAGATCATTAAGGTCTACCAGTAACCATACTCCACTGATTTTTTTCTTTTTTTTTCAATCATGATCACATCGAACAAGAATTCAGATATCTCAATTATCTTACCATCCTTGTAACATTACTCCGGAATTAGATTATCTTAGAGATCACCACATATTGCTCAATTCGCAATCACCTCTAGTTGTTATATCCTCAAAAACATTAAAATCCCAAATAATCTCAAATCCTCGAGAACATGTCTTATACAGATCCACAGTATCACAGTAACACAAATCTCAGATCACGCCATCACTATTGAAAGATCATCAGTTCAAGTAGCAATCGCTAATGGAAATTTTCAAGGTCAAATATCAACAATCAGTAATTATAAGTCCTTGAAAAATGTGCAATGATATCAATTAGTTTTTGTCTCAATCCTTCAATATATCTTTCAAATTGATCCTTATAATCTTACTTTAATATTCCTACTTCAGATCTTCAAAGTTGAGTTTTAAATTCATTGATCTTCATAAAGATCCAGATATATCTATCTCCTCCTTTCATCTATGATTCCTCAATCAAAAGATCACAGAATTCTCAAATTATCAAGGTATTCCAATTATATGTTCTTAAGAGTCATAGGATTAACTCAACAACCTCAAACTATGATAGATATTCTTAAAATATTACTTAGGTCTGAAAACTTCAAGATCCTAACCTTCAAAACTAAATCCAAGCAATCTGATCCAAGGATAGTCATATTTTGTCAAAGGCAATGATTCCATTTAGTGATCTGTCCATGCCCTATATTCAATATGTATGAATGTGATCTAATCATTATTTAATCAAGGCATGATTATTATCTTAAGTCTACAATCTTACTATGATTCCCTTTTAGACATGTATGTCAAAAGTTTCAGATCCAAAATTTCTCATAAAATTAACTGCCAGATAATGCGACAATGATCCTCTCAATTATTCTTCTTTGTCCAAATAATCAGGTCAAAACCTCAATATATCTATCATCAATCTAAACCAAGAATAGTATAACCAGACATGATCAAGCAGGACTGACTAGGTATGAGACTACATGATGTAAGAGTCACATCAGGGTGACGATTCAAGGATTTTTGGGGATCGATGTACAAGTATGGAGTCAGAGAAGGGAGTCATTAACTGTTTACTCAGATAATTTTTGTGAATGATTATCATATATGTGGCCTGATTGCATATATGGCATATAACTTACCTGGCTCTGATACCAACTAAACCATGTCACGCCCCGCTTCCAAAAATATGGAATTACAAGTACGTGACGATGGCCAGCAGATACTCATGAAGAGTGAAATCTCTTCCATGAGTACCTTAGGCTGTCAATAATAAGCAGGATAGCACACATATATGCATATACAACCAAGCGCTAGGATAAAATCACATATATGAAAAATTGAATCATAAACAATATCATCCACTATATCTGAATAAAACAAGTCAAGAAAGAAAACTAAACTCACCGGAGGATAGCTGAACCAGAATATTATCTACGGACAACTCTCTATACTAGCTTTCTGATCTAAATACTGAAAAATAATATGAAGGTCCGTCAGAAGAGGACTAGCTAGAGTACACAAAGGAAAAAGAATGATAAAAGAGAGAATATGAAAAAGTAGTGACAATAAACAGGACATAAGAACAATATATTTGGCAGTATCGAGAACTGAAGGTAATAATAATAACAGGAATAATCAGGAAGATAGATCATGTAAAATAAGACTGTGCATGCATGGTGTGACATGTATATAATGAACATAAGTCGTCCTAGACAAGTAATTATCGTGTCACATGGTCACAAGCTCACAAGAATTCGAGATCACAAGATAAAATAACATGGTATGTCCAGGAATGTCATGTAGTCAAGATAACGCATGTCACATGAGCCTCAAGTGTCAGTATCTTGAAAATACATGTCAGGTACTAGATCACTGAAGACAATGCAAGATATGATGCAAGTGCATATGTCTAGTATGTTTTATTACCCTAACTAATGCAACCATCCTGTGCCCCATCCCACAGGCCAACTGCATATTAAATAAGTGATGCGTTAGTGGATCCTGATAGCAGGGAGAAACAGTTCACTGCACTCAGGTATCATGTAACATGTAATAACAGGAGCGCGCATAAATAACAAGATCACGTGTGGCATCCAAAACCCACAAGGGGTCGCCCTTCCGAGCACACCTCCCTGAATTTCCCTTACTACAGTCTCCCCCAGTAACCCCGGCTTGGTTAATTTTATTATTCAATGCAAATGTAAAATAATGTGTGACTCATTGTATATGATCCAGAAACAGTGTTATGGATATCAGTGTCACATAGTGAAAATAATATGCATCAAGATCACAGGACGATGTAGACAGTGACAATATCAAGTGACAAATATATAGCTGTGCAAGTGATACCAGATACATGCAAATAGTGCAAGTGATGTCAGTATCATGTAATCCAAATATCAAAGTAAAACAGTCTTGATCATGTGTCCATAATCCAATAAGATATCCCCGAATAATTACTCAGAATATAATGGTCAATTTTCTCGATTAATTTCTAGTAATATCAGGATCACAATATCAATCGATATACAATCTTAACTATCAATCTTGCTTCATTATTATCCAGCTATCCTCAAGATCCAGATCAAAATATTTGTCATGATCAGTATAGATTTCATGTCAATAAATCAGTCTATCACATACAAGCAATCAAGTCAATTTTAATTGGATGTATGCATGTACAGGAATGAAATGCAAACACGAGGCACGAGGTAATGATCACAGGACAGAATGGGTGACAATATCAAGAAATACAAGATTTATAATGTAATTAGATTCAAGAGCGGGCTACTGATGTAAACGTGATCAAATAATGATATAGAAGATCAAGGACATAATATCTAGAAATTATAGTTAAAAGACAGAGTTAAAATCAACACGAAAGTCAACGAGGAAAGAATCGTGTACACTTGCCTCTTGTCGTGGGGTCTGACATTCCCTTGACAACAATTGGTATCGGGTCAAGATTGCGGCCTCGACGACAAAGACCGGAGGGCGTGGTGGAGTTCACCGGAGGTCATCGGAGGTGGACTACAGCCACGACCGTGGACGCGTGTGCAAAATGAGAAGGAGAGGAGCAAATATATACACTGCCACCTATACACGAAGCATAATTACATACACCTTATCATTACACTTAAACAATGTACCACATTATATATATTAATATATGCATGCACATTCACGTTCACACCCATCCACACACAAATACTTATAACACATACTTAATTAACACCTACTATATATATACAAAGGGAGAAGGAGAGGGGGACTCACACATGGCTAAGCGCGGCCTGCGGAGGACGTCGGTGACTCCGGGGATTTCCTGGGTTGCCACGGTTGCATCGTCAGGTTCCGGCATGGCGGTAAAGGCCGACCAAGGGGAGTGCACACCTAAACATTATGCATTAACACATCCACCTCATTATCAAGTTACACCATCATGCAAGCACCCACATTATTATTATGCACCCAACACAAGCACACAACTATACACCCACACCCATAATTTTATGCCCACGCGCAGCACACAAAAATGAGAACACACTGCACACACCCATTAAACTAACACCAACATATTTATAATTAAAAAATTAATATCAACACCCTATCACAACTTCATGCAACACATTTTTACAGAGAAGGAGAAAGAAACACTCACGCCATGGTGGAGGGCACGGCGGGGAACACCGTTGACGGCGGAGCTCGCGGAGGGTGTCAGATGATAACAGAGGCTCGTCGGAGAGGGGACACGGAAAAGGAGTGGTGCATGGCCACGGAGGAGGAGAGGATGTGAGCGGTGCTCCGCCTTAAGCAGTGGTTGCACGGCCACTGCGGTCTGGATGGCGTGCTCGGAGGCATGGGCACGCTCTGGCCTGGAGGGTGGACTGCCATTGTGCATGCTAGAGGGGAGGCTCGGTGGGGAGCACAGAGGGGGGTGATGGCATGGCTGTGCTTAGAGGTGCTGCCGCAGGTGGGGAGAGGGTGTGCGATTTCGGCGATCGATGGAACTTGACGAAGGGTGAGACCTGGCCAAGGGGCTTGGCTGGATGGTTGACCAAGAGGAAGGGATGGAGGGTTGCTCGTGGAAAGTGGATGCTCCATGCCTGGGCTGGGCTCGGCCAAGGGCAAAGCCAGGGGGAAGAGATATAGTGAGTGAGAGAGAGAAAGAGAAGGAGAAAGCAATATATGAGAGCGAGAGAGAGAGAGGGAGAGAGAGGGAGAACGTGAGTGAGAGAGTGGGCGGACGTGAGTGAGAGGAGAGGGGAGCAGGTGGAGAAGTGGTGGAAAAGAAATGGGGTGCAGGTGGAGAACATGGGTGAAATGGTGGGGAAAATGGGTGACATTAATAGAGGTTAAATATATTTTAAGTGTCCATCTAAGTACACGCCAAAGTGGCATGCAGATCTTGTAGTCACCTAGAGGGGGCGAATTGGTGACTAGCTAATCTAATGGTCAATTAATGCGGAATTAAAACTATTTAATGCAAACTAAAACTTCTTAAACTAAACACCAAGTATAACACAGGAGTGTAGCCGGATTCCTCGTGAAGGGCTCTGGACTAACTCCTCGAGATTCCTCTAAATACGAGTTGAGGTGCTGCGTTGGCTCTCTTGGTTGAATACTTGTGTTAGCAAACAATCTCAAGCATATATCAATAAGGGCATAAATATATATCAAGCATATAAAGATGAAAGCAATATAAGCATGCAAGATATAAACTAAGAGATAGAAAGAGAGCAATCGCAAACACGGGAGATTTGTTTCGAGGTTCGAGCACACTTGCTCTACGTCCTCGCCTTCAACACTTGGATTTCCACTATAAACCGATCCCACCGGATCACTCGGTACCGTAACACCTACAAGGAGTTCCCACTAGAACTCTTGGACTCTCTATTCCCTTCACTCGTTCCCGCAAGAACAAACACACCGCAAGCCCACAAGCTCGCCGAGGCTGCACCTCTACAAAGAGCTCTCACTAGAACTCGAAACAACCGCGAACACACAAGTCCACCTCCTCAAGACAAAGATGTAAACTTTGGTGATCTAAACACTTTGATCACCTCAAATCCTCTCACAGCAAAGATCCCTATAGGATAGGTATAGCAATGGATGGCTTAAGTGTGTGTGTGAGAAAAATAAGGATGGAAGTTGTGGTAGAAAACACAAGAAATCACTTTTCAAAACACTCTTGATAAACTCTCCTTTTGAATGGAAGTATTAGGCTCTAAAACAAGTGGAGAAAACCTCTTAAAAGAGTAGGAAAAACTAGTGCTAAAACCCACTTAAAATCTTGTTGAAAACAATCCATGGGAAGCCCCTTTTATAGGCTTCACAAAACTAGCCATTGGAGGCCAAATCAGCAGCCCAGACTGCTATCGATCGACCGGCCCGGTTGACCGCTAACAGTCAAAAATCTAACCGTTGGAGCCTCGGTCGACCGGCCCGGTCGACCGTGACCTGGAACAGAGAGCAGATCTCTCTGCCGGTCGACCGCCCCGGTCGACCGGGGCTTTTTAGAGAGCAGAGCTCTCTGGACGGTCGACCGGGTCGGTCGACCGGCCCTCCAGTCAGACTGGCGTGCACGTTCTGAGCACGTCGGTCGACCGACTCCTGGCTCGATCGACCGGCCCGGTCGACCGGCAGAAGCCAGAACAGTATTTTTAAGGGATTGAAAACTTGGTATTTTTCCTTTAATAAAATCCCATAAAATCTCTAAAATTCTACAAAAATAGGTTCGGTATTATACTTTGATAAACAAACATGTTTGAGTAAAATCAAACCATGTTACAAACATTTTGAACTATTTTTGTAACTTAGAAATTTTGGCTTAAAACAAAAACCGTATTTTCCAAGATAGATTTTTCCAAAACTTCTCCAAATACAAAAACAAGATCTTTTAAACTCATTTAAAGCATTGAGTGTATGGATATGATCCACTACACATACATAATGAAATATCTATGTTTTTAATAATAAGCACTAAAAATTATTTTGGTTAAACACATTTATATATTAAACTCCAAAAACCAAACCGGTATTTTTCCAAAATGAAAACACTTTTCCAAAATCAAAACTCTTTTATGAAAACACATCTAAATCTTGTGTGTGAGTGTATATGGTATACTTGAGCAATCCACCAACTATTCTATCCTTTACATTTTATCTAAGAAACAAAATCTTAACAAAAACAAACCTAGACTCAAGTCTTCTTCTTGAAGTCTTCACTTGAAATCTTCTCATCTTCTTGACTTGGTCCGAACTTGATCCAAAGAGCTAGACTCCTCTTGAGTACTTGATGTGGTCTTGATGCATAGGCTCTTGAATCAAACCGTGCTAGCTCCAAAACTTGACTTTAAATTCTTTGATGAAGCTAAGCACCAACTAAGATCTTGATCATAAATCTAAGACTAAATAAACACAAGATCATTAGTACTGTAACTACATGAGTTAATCATCATCAAAACTAGAGTGATGGGCCTTTGGGCCAACAATCTCCCCCTTTTTGATGATGACAAAACTCCTGAAGTTACATATACATGGATTAAAGTAAAGCTTCAAAGAAGCTCCCCCTTAACTCATGCATCACAATAAACATTAAGATATTCAATGAATGCTCAATCTAGATATGTAAAAACATGCATAAAAACAAACATATATGCAAACATAAGGAGATAAACATGCCAATCAAGCATAAAACTCATCAAATTCTTTTCTCCTTTTTGCAAAACAAAGCAATATGCATAAACTAAAATTCTTCTCCCCTTTATGTATAAAGCAAGGAAAACATGCATATATACTAAAATACTTCTCCCCCTTTTTGTCAATCATCAACAAAGGGGTTAAAGTAAACACAAAATAATGTTCTCCCCCTTTTTTGTCCGAAACAAAAAGATCAATAAAGGGTGAAATCAAATTAACCAATAAAGAGATATATGTGATATACATTCATGAAGAGGAAGACGCTAAGTTAACTTCCCTACATATATGCATTACATGAAGAAGGTATGACAAGCCCTAACTCACATAACACATAATATGCAATACATAAGAGGAAATATGAAGCTCCCCCTACTCACGTGTATCGCATAAAGAAGAGTTGTCAAGCTCCTCAATATAAGATACACTCAACATGAATCTATATGTAGAAGAGATGTTAAGCTCCCCTTGCATATAGGCAATCATATCAAAACATTGTAAATCAAATTTTTAATAATTACTTAAAACAAATTTTGAAATTTACTCAAGGTAATAAAACACATTTTGAGATACCTTTGTAAATAAAATAAATTTTTGAGATACCAATTGGAACTAAAACATATCAAAACATTTTTAAGAATCCAATTGTAACTAAACATTACAAATTTTGAATTCTAATTGTAATTGAAACATTTTAGCAATTGAAATAACAAGCAATGAAATTTTGATACCAATGAAAGAAAATATTTTATATTTTGATACCAATTTAAATTTTCATGGATACCAATTAAAAAAAATAGATCAATAGATACTAATTGAAATATGTGGATACCAATTGTAATCAATAGTTCAATAGATATCAATTGAAATATATTGTACATTTTGATATCAATAAAAATACAAATTGTAAAAAAAATACCAATTGAAGATAATGCATAAGTTTATATAAAAAGTACCAATTGAGAGATCAATTAAAAATTAAGATTTGAATTAAGCTTAGCATAAACATACTTTGTGCTTAAAACATGTAAATATCTTGTAAATCAAGCACAAACAAATCATATATATGTATGAAAAGAAAATACCAATGGAAATTGATATTATTTGAAATGAAGCATACATATATAGAAAACAAAATATGAGTATATACAAAAAAATATCAATTGAGATACCAATTGAAAATATGATGTGAAACAAGTATATAACTCATAATAAATCACCTTTACATGCACAAGATAAAAGATATATAATTTGAGCATACAAGGCATGATCGCCCATCCGTCCGCCCATAAGGGGTAGGTAGGGGTTTTCAAAAATTAGAGTTTGAAAATATTTTTATTGAAAACACAACCAAATGAAGAATAAATAACTAGTTAAAAGTAATTTTTGAAACACTAGTTAAAAATCCTTCA
Source organism: Agave tequilana (assembly GCA_038442645.1). NCBI lineage: Eukaryota > Viridiplantae > Streptophyta > Magnoliopsida > Asparagales > Asparagaceae > Agave > Agave tequilana. Next base: position 89,513 of record JAVJIF010013062.1, on the reverse strand, counting down.
AAACATGAAACCTAATCAAATGTATATCATGAAACATACTAAATACATAAAGGTTGACACTTGAAATCCATGAGGCTCAAAAATAATCATGAAACAAAGTCATGAATAAACAAATAAAATGTGAGTGTATTTGAATCATGTAATTAGGATTTTTCATGAAGATAATCAATGAAGCTCAAAACAAATATCATTTTTTTAAAAAAAAATCATAAAAATCATGAAAATTCATTTTTCATATAAAGATGAAAATAATAATAAAAAAATTTATTTTTCATCTAAAAACAAACTTCTAGGTATATGTATGTTTTTATCCAAAACTAATAATATGCATACATATCCCAAACATAAAAAGAGTCCATAATATGAATTGCATGAAGGCAAATGACTCAAGGGGTATACATGTATATTTATTAGATTTGAAATAAAAATTACATATACATGAAGTAAAACATGTAAATAGGCAAAAACAAGTGTAAATGAGGAAATCATCAAAATTAGCCTATACATGTGCATATAGTGAGTACAAATGAACAATGAAATGCAAACGTATATGAATCAAATGTTGCTCACTACATGTACACGTATATATCCAAGTTTTGATAAAAACTACATCTAAACATGTATTTACCACATGAAGCACAATATTAAAAACAAACATGCTAAAATCATATATGTAAAAAACATGTAAACAAAGGAGTTTAGAGATAGTTACCAAACCAAAGAACTATGCTCTAACTCTCCAAAACATGGTGGTTGTCCCACCAAACTTCCTTGATAGCGGTGCGTCAAATGTATGTCCATCAAGTCCATGCATCCACCATCAAGGCACCAACTCTCTCACGTTTTGTGAGAGCCCGCACCTACATCAAATACAAAAGGTGAGAATTTTGGTACCCATTTTCTTTTGGGTCCATGAGGGTTAGCATTGTAAGGAACCCAAACTTTCTTGTTAGCAAAATTAATAGAATTTATTCTATCATAACAAAATCTTGCTAAATGGCCTTTGCGGCCGTAATGTGTACACTTGTACACTCTAGGATGCATATGTGTATGAGTGAGGTGATGGCGTGCAAAGTGTGCATATGCATGATGTGGGTGATGTGCATGAACATGTGGAGCTTGTTTCTTTTGAAACAAGGATTCCAATATTTTATGGTTAAATGCACATTTGCTCAAAGGTTAGCTCAAACAATCTATTTTATTTTTCAAAAATTTAATCTCATTTTGATTAATAGTGGCATGTAAAGTATGGTGAGATTGAGAATCATTATTCTTTTTCTTTTTAGAAACATTTTCTTTTTCTTTTGAAATAACTTTTCTTTTTAAAGAAGGGTTTTCATGCAAAACAATTTCTTTTTATTTTTTCACCAAAACAATTTTATTTTTCAAAGCATTATTTCCTTCACACATATCATTTAATTTAGAAAGCAAGGAAATATTCTCAATTTTCAAAGACTCATTTTCTTTTGAAACATTTTCAAATTTAGTTTGAAAAGAATCCTTTTCTTTTAACATGTAATCAAATTTATTTTTTATTTTCTTATTTTCCTTCTTAATCATGTCATATTTTTCTAGGAGTTGTTGACAAAAAGAAGCAAGTTCATTATAGGACATATCAACATCCTCTTCTAGCTCGGATTCGGTAGTTACCTCAAGGGGGTTATCCCCTTGGACCATGTAGCACACGTTGGAAGCGTCACTTCCAACATCCGAGTCGCTCCCGCATAATATTGTTCTTTTTCGCCAAGGGAGATGATGGTGTTCCATACTACAAAAACCGAGTCAAGATTAGCAACCCTACGTAAATAATCATTGTTTAGGGTACTCTTCAAAGCATGAATGGCTTTTGAGTTAGCCTCAATATACTTACTATTATTAACATATGAATCTTTAATAGTAGCAAGATAACATGAATACCTAGGCCTTTGAGGTACAATGACATCTTAACTTTCCAAGTTTGGATGTTAAGAATGTCAAAGGTAGGAGGTGACATGAAATCCATAGAGTGTGTACAAATATTGTGATTAGCTATAAATGAGGATCTTTAAATCTAGGTTGTAAGTCTCAAATCAAAAGCACGTGGCTCTGATACAAATTGTAATCACCTAGAGGGGGGGTGAATAGGTGACTAGCTAATCTAATGGTCAATTAATGCGGAATTAAAACTATTTAATGCAAACTAAAACTTCTTAAACTAAACACCAAGTATAACACAAGAGTGTAACCAGATTCCCCGTGAAGGGCTCTGGACTAACTCCTCGAGATTCCTCTAAATAAGAGTTGAGGTGTCGCGTTGGCTCTCTTGGTTGAATACTAGTGTTAGCAAACAATCCCCAAGCATATATCAATAAGGGCACAAATATATAGCATGCTGAAAAACACCTAGAGGGGGGGTGAATAGGTGTTAATGCTAATCTAATAATCTTTTTAAGCAAATATGTATGAATGATACAACCGGTCACTCAAAACAAGAAATTGAAGCCGAATTCCCGTGAAGGGCTCTAGAACTTCTCCTCTTTGATTCCTTTAGATTATGAGTTGAGGAGCGTAATTGCTTTCTTGTTGAGATGAGTAAAGACCGAAAAATGCAAGTAAATAAAATGGGTGCAATAATGAAGTGCAAACAAGAGATAGCACAAGATAGAAATATAAAGCAATGAAAAAGTAATAAGGAAACCAATCGCAAACATAAGGAATTTGTTTCGAGGTTTGAGCCAATGCTCTACGTCCCCGCCTCCACCACCGTGAAGGATTTCCACTAAATCCGCAAAGGAAATTTTCACACCGGAACCTTTACACTCAAGAGGATTACAATAGGTTTACACAAGATCGGAGTACCGAACTCCCACCAATCCAACCTCTACACAAGAGGGATCTCAACACAAAGAAATACAAGTAACAAGGTGATCAAAAAGACCACAAACTTCTCTCTTACAACTCCTTATAGAATGGGATTGATTTTTGGCTCAAGAAATGAAGTGAGAAAATTCAGTTGTAATGAAGTAAGAAAAGAGCTTGAAAATAACTGAAAAACTTTAACAAGAAAGCACTTTAGAAATTGAAAGCTTTGAAAACTTTTCTTTTCTTTTGAAACTCAAAACAATGGGAATTTTTCTTAAATTTAACAAGGGACCAATGCCATCTATTTATAGGGATTAGAAGAGAACTTTTCATCATTTAAACTAGGTTAATAGGTCAGGTAATAGCCTCAGGAAATTCAGAGACAGCTGAAAGATATATCAAAAATAGATCCAGAAAACAGATTTCAAGAAACTAGCCGTTGGGGGCTGCTGGCGGCTGTCGGTCGACCGGCAGTCTATCTAGAAAACTAGCCGTTGGACTCGGTCGACCGGTCGGTCGACCGCAGGCTAAACAAAAAAACAATGGTTTGTTCTGCCGGTCGACTGGCCCGGTCGACCAACAAAACCCGAGATCATGGGTCAGTCAGTCGGTCGACCGGTCCGGTCGACCGGCAGACGTGCACAAACGTGCACGCCAATGCCACAAGGCCCGGTCGACCAGTGCGGTCGACCGATCAGGCCTGAAATAGATCCGGTCGACCGCCCGGTCGACCGTTGGGCCTGAAACAGTTTTATTTTGAGAAAAAAATTGAACTTTGAAGAATTTTTAACATATTTTTAAATGGCTAGATGATTAAGTAGCATGCTATAAGGGATGGTATACATGATTTAAACTAGATGTAAAAATATGAAATATTTAGAGACATGTATATCAATCAAGACATGCACCTAATCCAACTAACCAAAACAAAAACCGTATTTTGAAAAATGAAAGAGTGTGTGTGTTTTCTTGAGCCAACTTATCATAACCTCATTCTTTAACAAACTAATTCTTACAATGGTTCTAGGTGACTACAAGATCTTCAAATTAGGGCTTCTCCAAATGCAATATTGAATAGCTTGAATCCTTGATCCCGAATTGAGTCAACTTGAGTCAAAAATACCTTCCTTTAGGGAAGAACACATCTTGAATCCTTAGAACCCTGAAACACACTTAAACACTAAAATATGATTAGTACAAATAACTATATATGTTTTGTAATCATCAAAACTCAAAAACTGGGTAATTGTAAACTTGGGCCAACAATCTCCCCCTTTTTGATGATGACAAAACATTTGAGTTATTTAACAAAAAATGGGAAAAAAAATGGAAAAGGAGCTTGGAGGCTCCCCTCAAACCATGCTATATATATATATGAATGGCTATATACATGAATGAAAAGTAAAAACAAGAACTTGGCATAAGAAAGACATAAGAATTCAAAACATATAGCTCAACAAATAATAACTCAAAACATAAAACACATAACTCAAAATTTATAACTCAAAACTCATAACTCAAAACTCAAAACTCATAACTCAAAAACTCAAAATTCATAACTCAAAATAATAAACTAACTTTTTCTCCCCCTTTTTGTCATACATCAAAAAAGGGTAAACATTGTTTAAAATTTTTTTCATGATTCCATAACACAAACATTCAATTCACCACAAATAAAAGAAAATCATGTATAATCTAGTGGTTTTGTAAATATATCGGCAAGTTGAAAATCGGTAGAAATATAATCAATGTTAATATCACCTTTCTCATAATGATCTCTAAGAAAGTGATATCGAATGTCAATGTGCTTAGTCTTACTATGTTGATTTACATTTTTAGTCATATGAATAGTACTAGTATTATCACAAAATATTTTAATATGGTCATAATGCAAATCATAGTCAAGGAGAGTATGTTTCATCCAAAGGACTTGTACACAACAAGCCCTCGCCGCAACATACTCCGCCTCGGCAGTTGAGAGGGCTACCGAATTTTGTTTCTTGGAAGACCATGAAACAAGACAATTACCGAGAAATTGACATGTTCCACTTGTACTCTTCCTATCCACTCTACAACCCGCATAGTCGGCATCTGAAGAACTCGTCATGGAAAATTGTCCGGTCTTCGGATACCACAAACCCATTTCAATTATGCCCTTAAGGTATCAAATAATGCGTTTTACCACAATCAAATAGGACTCTTTAAGACACGATTGAAATCGAGCACAAAGACATACACAAAACATAATGTCCGATCTACTAGCCGTTAAATACAACAAGCTACTAATCATGCTACGGTAAAGTTTAATGTCTACATTTGTACCTTGTTCATCCTTGTCAAGCTTTGTGGTGGTAGCCATGGGAGTTTTGCTTGTCTTAGCCCCTTCAAGCCCAAATCTCTTGATAAGTTCCTTCGTGTACTTGGCTTGATTGATGAAAATCCCATCCTTCCTTTGCTTGACTTGGAGACCAAGAAAGTAGTTAAGCTCGCTCATCATAGACATCTCAAATTCCTCCTTCATGCATGATTCAAAAGCTTTGCAAAGATTTTCATTAGTAGAACCAAATATGATATCATCAACATATATTTGAACTATACGTATATCATTTTCAACATGTTTAGTAAACAAAGTAGTATCTATTTTTCTTTATTAAAACCATTAGAAATAAAAAATGAAGAAAGTCTTTCATACCAAGCTCTAGGGGCTTGTTTTAAACCATAAAGAGCTTTATCTAGTTTGAAAATAAAATCTGGATGTGTAGGATCAACAAACCCGGGGGTTGTTCAACATACACCTCCTCTTCAATAAATCCATTTAAGAAAGTACTTTTTACATCCATTTGAAAAAGTTTAAAATCTTTATATGAAGCAAATGCAAGTGTCATCCGTATGGCTTCAAGCTGTGCTACGGGTGCAAAAGTTTCCTCAAAATCGATATCTTCGACTTGAGTGTAACCTTGGGCCACTAACCTAGCTTTATTCCTAATAACATTTCCTGACTCATCCAACTTGTTCTTAAAGATCCATTTAGTACCAATTGTTGGTCTATCGTGGAGCCTAGGAACAAGATGCCAAACTTGGTTGCGCTCGAATTGATTGAGCTCCTCTTGCATGGCAAGCAACCAATATGAGTCGCCCTCGGCTTCGAGGATGTTCTTTAGTTCAAAATGAGAAATAAATGCATAGTGCCCACAAAGATTATGAAGTTTAGAATGAGTAGTTACCCCTTTTGATACTTCGCCTATAATAAGATCCTTGGGATGATGTGGATTGAATCTACAATCTTTTGGAAGTGGTTGAGTTGTCTCCACTTCAACTTCTTGAACATCATTTTCTTCATCACCCTTTGACATGTCTTCAAGAGTAGGCGAGTCCTTCAAAGTAATTTTCTCCATGTCTTCATTTAGGGAATCTATTTCTACAACATTCTCAACAAACACATTAGATTCCTCAAACTTTACATGTATAGATTCTTCAATAGTCAAGGATGACTAATTGAAAACTCTATAAGCTTTACTAGTATTAAAGTAACCAACAAAAATTGCTTCATATGATTTTGTATCAAATTTACCTAAATTATCTTTAGTATTCAAAACAAAACATTTACAACCAAAAACTTCAAAGTATGAAACATTTGGCTTTCTAGAATATAAATCTCAAAAGATGTTTTAGAAGTGTTTTTGCATAAGAAAACCCTATTTGATATGTAGCAAGATGTGTTAACGGCCTCGCCCATAGATAATGAGGGAGACCGTACTCATTTATCATTGTCCTAGCCATCTCTTGTAATGTACAATTTTTCCTCTCAACGACTCCATTTTATTGTAGAGTTCTAGGACAAGATAGTTCATGCTTAATTCCATGTTCTTCACAAAAAGTGGTAAAGGGTTGGTTATTAAATTCACCACCTCTATCACTTCTTATTCTTAAAATAGAAGAATCTTTTTCCTTTTCAACTCTTTCTTAAAGGCTTGAAAATATGAAAAGGCTTGATTTTTGTGTTCTAAAAAGAAAACCCAAGTAAAGCGAGAGAAATCATCAACTAAAACGAAAGCAAAACGATTCTCACTTAGACTTTTGGTTTGAGTAGGACCAAATAAATCCATATGGATCAACTCCAAAGGTCGTAATGTCATGATATCCTTGATTGATTTGAAAGAGGACTTGGTTTGTTTCCCAAGTTGGCACGCATCGCAAATGCGATCCTTTTCAAATTTCAAACAAGGAATACCTTTCACCATTTCCTTGTTGTTAATCTAGATAGATTGTCAAAAGAAATGTGGCCTAATCTCCTATGCCACAACCAAGAGTCATCATCGAGGGCTTTCAAACAAGTAGCATTGCATAGCATATTAGACATGTCAATCATGTATACATTATTTTCACGAAATCCGAAAAATATACATGCATTGGATTGTCCATCAATAACACTACATGCTGGGTAATCAAAAATAATATTAAAACTTTTATCACAAATTTAACTAACACTCAAGAGATTATGCTTGAGGCCATCAACCAAAACAATATTTTCAATTAAAGGAGATGTACCAAGTTTAACATTACCAATACCAATGATTTTTCCTTTGGCGTCATCTCCGAAGGTGACGGTACCACCTTCATGGTATCTTGATAGGGTTGCGAAATTGTTGATATCCCAAGTCATGTGCCTTGAGCAACCACTATCAAGATACCACAACTCCTTACATCGTTGGGCTTTGGAATGTACCTACATCATTTAACAAATTTGTTGACTTTGGTACCCAAACTTTCTTGGGTCCTTGAATGTTAGTATTCCGAACCCAAACATGATTATGCAATGTATTAATTCTATCATAGCAAAATTTAACCAAATGACCTTTACGGCCACAATATGTGCATGAAAAAACTTTACCATACATGAATGCATGATGAGTGTGTGGAGTGTGGGCATGTTAAGGGTGCTTAGCATGATGTAAAGGTTGTGATTTATGAACATGAGCATGAATAGCATGTGAATGTTTCTTAGGAAACATAGCCTCTAGTCTATTTTTATCAAATTCACATTTCTTCAAAACTACTCCTAATGAATCAATTTTCTTCTTTAGCAAAGAAATCTCATTTTCATCAATTTGTGGAAATTTACCTTTGCAAGAAATCTTATAGTCATCAAAATCCTTTTGAGTAGAAGAGAGAGTTAAAAATAATTCATCTTTTTCTTTTGTGAGAATGAAAACTTTGTGGTTGAGTGATTCATTTTCCTTTTTCATTTTCAAGTATTTCTTTTTGAGAAAATCATAGTTATGAGATAGTTCTTCAAAAGCTTCTCCTAGTTCATCTATAGATAGTTCACAATCAATGGATGTATCGGGAGTTACCTTGCTTGTGCTTTCATTTGCCATGAAGCATATGTTGGCGGTGTGACTTCCTCATCGGATTCACCTCTGAATCCTAAGTAGCCTTTAAAGCTTTCTTTTTGTATGGCTTCTTGAAGGGGGAGGGTTTGCCTTTGTTTTTTGGACATTCCGCAACAATGTGACCGGCTTCCGGCAATTAAAGCAAATGATTTTCTTCTCTTCTTTACCTTGCCATCTCCTTCTATTTTGGAACTTTGCCTTGTTGTATATTCTCCGAACGTTCTTTACAAAAAGAGAAAGATCTTCATCATCCTCTTCTTCATCATCCTCGTCGGAGTAGGTGGAAGAACTCTTGAAGGCAATAGCTTTCTTCTTGGGAGGAGCCATCTCTTCTTTTGTTTTTCTTTCCATCTCATGGGTCTTGAGATTCCCAATGCGACCGATAAGCTCCATTTCTTCCTTGTCATTGAGCTCCTTCAAAGTTATGGCTTTGACTTCCCAAGATGGAGGGAGTGCACGGATGATCTTCCTCACTTTTTGGTCGTTGTCAATAGCATCACCTAAAGAAGAAAGTCCATTCACTCTACAAGGAGTTCCCACTAGAACTCTTGGACTCTCTAGTCCCTTCACTCGTTCCCGCAAGAACAAACACACCGCAAGCCCACTAGCTCACCGAGGCCGCACCTCTATAAAGAGCTCTCACTAGAACTCGAAACAATCGCGAACACACAAGTCCGCCTCCTCAAGACAAAGATGTAAACTTTGGTGATCTAAACACTTTGATCACCTCATATCCTCTCACAACAAAGATCCCTATAGGATAGGTATATCAATGGATAACTCAAGTGTTTGTGAGAAAAACAAGGGTGGAAGTTGTGGTAGAAAACACAAGAAATCACTTTTCAAAACACTCTTGATAAACTCTCCTTTTGAATGGAAGTATTAGGCTCTAAAACAAGTGGAGAAAACCTCTCAAAAGAGTAGGAAAAACTGATGCTAAAACTCACTTAAAATCTTGTTGAAAACAATCCATGGAAGCCCCTTTTATAGGCTTCACAAAACTAGCTGTTGGAGGCCAAATCAGCAGCCCAGATTACTGTCGGTCGACCGGCCCGGTCGACCGCCAACGGTTAGAAATCTGACCGTTGGAGCCTCGGTCGACCGGCCCGGTCGACCGTGACCTGGAACAAAGAGCAGATCTCTCTGCCGGTCGACCGTCCCGGTCGACCGGGGCTTTCCAGAGAGCAGAGCTCTCTGGACGGTCGACCGGGTCGGCCGACCGACCCTCCAGCCAGACTGGCGTGCACGTTCTGTGCACGTCGGTCGACCGACTCCTGGCTCGGTCGACCGGCCCAGTCGACCGGCAGAAGCCAGAACAGTATTTTTAAGGGATTGAAAACTTAGTATTTTTCCTTTAATAAAATCCTATAAAATCTCTAAAATTCTACAAAAATAGGTTCAGTATTATACTTTGATAAACAAACATGTTTGAGTAAAATAAAACCATGTTACAAATATTTTGAACTATTTTTGTAACTTAGAAATTTTGGCTTAAAACAAAAACCGTATTTTTCCAAAATAGATTTTTCCAAAACTTCTCCAAATACAAAAATAAGATATTTTAAACTCATTTAAAGCATTGAGTGTATGGATATGATCCATTACACATACATGATAAAATATCTATATTTTTGACAATAAGCACTAAAAATTATTTTGGTTAAAACACATGTATTTATTAAACTTCAAAAATCAAACTGATATTTTTCCAAAATGAAAACTCTTTTATGAAAACACATCTAAATCTTATATGTGAGTGTATATGGTATACTTGAGCAATCCACCAACTATTCTATCATTTACATTTTATCTAAGAAACAAAATCTTAACAAAAACAAACCTAGACTCAAGTCTTCTTCTTGAAGTCTTCACTTGAAGTCTTCTCATCTTCTTGACTTGGTCCAAACTTGATCCAAAGAGTTAGATTCCTCTTGACTACTTGATGTGGTCTTGATGCATAGGCTCTTGAATCAAACCGTGCTAGCTCCAAAACTTGACTTTAGATCCTTTGTTGAAGCTCAACACCAACTAAGATCTTGATCATAAATCTGAGACTAAATAAACACAAGATCATTAGTACTATAACTACATGAGTTAATCATCATCAAAACTAGAGTAATGGGCCTTTGGGCCAACAGATCTGGGCGTTAGGATAAGGGGACGGTAGCCATGGGTTCGAATCTGAGAACAAACAATCAAGGTGCTTTGATATTATTCGATTTTGGAAGAATAAAACAAAATATGGTTAAATAAAATATGGTTACATCCCCACACCACATGCTAAGAAGGCATGCTGGTGGTGCATTTCATTTTTATTTTTATTCTGTTTTATTTAAATTTCACCCTTTTCTTTTGAATAAATATTTAAGCATTATTTTATTGGATTAAACTCTATTAATTCAGGAAAATCCTCAAAAATTCTCAAAATAACAGATGTCATCCTGAACATTGTTGTGAAGTTGGATCTCTAAAATTCATCCCTGATAATTAAAATTCCCAGAATCAGTTCGTGACACCTATCGACCCTGAATTAAGATTCTTCTCCAATAATTTCAAAAAGTATTCCAAAAATTCAGAAAAATTCAAAATAATGAAAAATAATATCTTGAGCTGAAATAGCCTCAACCCAGCTACCAAGATGATTAAATCAGCATCAAATATCAGTATTGACATACGTATATTGGGAACCGAGGGTTACAGAGAGATTAGAGACGATCCATTTGGGATTGAATACAATCATTTTGGGACTGAATTATGAATTCCATATTCTTTTTTAAGTCAAGAGGTTCTTCTTGTTGTGGTTGTCCTTGAAAATTAGAGTAAGGATCTTAGATTTGGGAATTGTTTGGGAGAATTGAGTCCGCTATGATTTGTACTTGTCGTGTAAACTCAAGGAAGGCTTCAAATGTCTTTTCTAAAGAAGATTTCTCTTCTATAGGTTGGCTTTGGTATGGATTATATAAAACTGTTTGTTGGTAAGGTTGTTGATAGTAAGACTTGGGGAAGTTGTATCCCATCTGACTCGGTGAAGAGTGGTGATGAGTATCTCATTCTTGTTCATAATACTGGGATTGAGGCATATATTGATTCGGATAAGACCAATCTGGTATACTTGATTGGTTAGAGTTATGTAATGTCAAGTTGGTAGTATCCGAATTGAAAGAGGTTGGGATGAAATTTGGATTTAAGTTATAATCAGAATAACTATAATTATAATCCATTTTCACAAGAACAAACAAAAACAAGTGTAACGCCCCGATCCCGGCGATACGGGGACGTCACTGCAACGTATATACGTAGGTCAGAACTACCCTCCCGTATATACGCTAAGCATCAGTACAGACAAGAATCAGAGTGCGGAAGCAAATGGTGCATTATACATTCCAACACATATATATACAATTACAGAGTTATCACCAGAGGTGATGAATATTACAATAATAATACATCCCAGATATGCGCAAATGCGAGAGTACAAAAGATATACATATATGAACAGCGAGAATACAAGGAAAGGTACAAGTATAAATAGTGTAAAGACACTCACGAGTTTGCTAAAAGGAAACTCGAGAGGCTCACAGGGGGCCTGAAAGGATGGAGCTCTGAAAGGTCAACTGGGGGTCCACGCTACCGCTGCGCTACTCTGAGCAGTAAAGGGGGGCAATCCACGCGCTTCGGCTCCAGGACCTGGACATGAGAATCCAGGGGAGTCAGTGAAACTCCCCAGGCGAGTATGATATAATGCCAGGTGGCGAGCCAGGGGTGAGTACAAGAGTCAAGTACAGAAGACAGGAGGGTTAGAACACAAGTGAAATATATGTGAACAAGTATAACATAATATCCATAAAACTGGAAATCCAAGGTAAAGCTGATCACAAGCAAAAGTGATTGTATACGCTTAGGTCACGGTCCCATGAGACTAGTACATCGAAGGAATAATCCAAACAAGGAAACCCTCATCTATATACCATTTGTCTCATGCCACCGAATATCCAAGCGTATATAATCAGAGTTGCAATTCGTATGATAGTAACAGGAATACAGAACAGTAATGATCAGGGGTCCATAACACGTGTAACGGGAGTCATAACAGTAAAACATAATAGGAATCATCGCAGGTACACATAACAGAAACTATAACAGGAAACATAACTGACATCTATTGTTATTATTACTCGTCTGACTCATATATCTCGGTATGTGTCCAGGTGTGCACCCCAACACACATACATCCATATATAAGCGAGTCGAGGGTTGTTAACGGAAGCAGATGGAGAACTGACAGAGCTTCTTATAGTGGTTCACATACACCGGGGACCAGTTTGTTGGTCCAACGGTTCCCACCACCTGGGACCGGTTTGGAGGCCCAAAGTCCCCCTATATGTACTCATGTGGGCCCTAAGTCCCACTATAGTCGTCCGCCATAATATATCATATCCATCACTATAAGCAAGGTATCATTCCGGCATCCATCACTTCCTCCCATACCCCATACAAGTTGTCCTTTTTATGATTTATAAACATAATTATCAGATTAAGGGAATGAGCAATATCATAACAGTAATACATAACAGTGATCAGTACATAACAGTAATCAGGTACTACATTCCCTTTATCGTGATAATTATAAGAATCGGTGTATCATGCTTGGTTTAGGAGATAGCGTGACAAAGTGGTGATATATAACAAACAATAAAACGTAACAATAAATATATAAATGGCCGGGTCAGTCATGTCATAACAATAGGGTCCAGTAAGGTGGTGGCATAGTTAGGTGATATACATGTGTTAAAAGAGAACATAAAGTTGACAAGTGGTTGATAATGTTACTTAACAAGTCCTGTAGTAATATAAGGTAAGATCCATTAAGCAATAAGTCCTAAAGTACCAGTCATGAAGTACAAGAAACCATAATGCATAACACATAAACCAACGACAAGGTCTAATTTTAGAAAAGAAATCATCTAAGACATACAGGCAGAATTAGTCGACTAGGTGGAAGGATTAGTCGACTACAAGTGGGATTAGTCGACTAACAGTCTTGTATAGTCGACTAAATCTGTGCACCAGAGAGTTGGGATTGTTTCAGGAGTCGACTAGGGTCAAGGGACTAGTCGACTAATATAGGTCTCAAGTCGACTAACAGACACGCAAGTCGACTAAGTCTGGGATACAGAGAATTGGGGTTTCTGTTTCAGGAAACATTAGTCGACTAAGGAAAAATGGTTAGTCGACTAGGGGTTCAAGTCGACTGATAAATTAGGCTTAAGTCGACTGGGGCCTAGAGTTGAGTTTCTGGTCTAAGGAGGGTTAGTCGACTAGGTGAATTCAGGAGTCGACTAAAAGGGATTTCCAGAGAGTTGATCAGTCGACTAATATTTGGGGTAAGTCGACTAATACTGTGTTTTCCAGAAAAACTAGGTTTCAGCTAAGTGTTCTAGTCGACTAGGTTCTAGGTCAAGTCGACTAATCGTGGTCGGGGAGCAGTTTACAGAACTGAACTTGGGGGTTGTTCTTGATGATAAAAATGGGGTTTTTATGACATTAGGGGACCTGATCTACTAACACTAGTACACAAGGGACGGACTAGCCTTGGTGAGTAGAGATATTTACATGGAAAGGTTGGATCTTTAGTTTGATAACCTAAAAATGGGATTTTTAAGGTGCAAGTGTTCAAGAATTCCCATCACAAGTATATAAGGAGTTAACTAGGTCTTGGTGAGTAAAGATACTCACATGGATGGGTTGGATTTGGAGCTTGATCCAAGATGGAGATGATGGTGGCTTCAATCCATGAATTGTTGTTGAAGCTAGAGGTGGAGGAGTTGATCTTGGTGTTGGTGGTTGAAGATGAAGCCCTTGTTGGGTTCTTGAAGTCTTGAGATGGATCCTTGAAGCTAGGGTTTTGGGTTGAAGAAGAGGGGATTTTGGAGGAGCTCTCTTGTTGAAGTGGAAGAGAAAAAGGGTGATTTGCAAATGAAAAGGATTATATAGGTTGGGGATTTAGTAAAGGAGATTGAAATAGGATAAATGCAAGGGGGCTTTGTGCAAATGGGGAGGGATGAGGTGTCCCTAGGGTGGCCACTTGGCCGGCCATTGGTGAGAGAGAGAATGAGTGGGGTTAGGTGAGAGGGTGAGTGGGAAATGAGGTGGCATGACAAGGTGGAAATTGGAATATGCGATAATTGGAAAAATGCCCGAAATTCAAGTATCTCGGAATGATCTGGAAATTTTACCAAGAATCAAGAATAACGTATGAAGACCAATAGTGAAATCCGTTCAAAGAAATACTTTATAGTTTAAAATTAAAAGTCCCGGAATCAGTTATTTACCGACTCCGAAAGAATTTCCATAAAATCATAAAATTCTCAGAAAAAGAATATAGACAGAAAATATGATTCTAAGGAATAATGCCTAAAGGACCATCTAGAAATTCCTAGCTGTTTGAGAATTAAAAATCCAGGAATCGGTCAGCGGCACTGGCCGACACCGGTTTTGAAGAAATTCATTTTAATTCCAGAAAAATCTAGAAAATCATAGAAAATATATAATTATGGAAAATGACATTTAAAATTAAAATCGGTCAAATACAGGAAGTAAATCGAGAAATACGGTCGAAAATCTGAATACGCAACTAAGTACGTATTCCGGGAACGGGGTATTACAATCCACCCACCTTACAAAAAATTGTGTCCTCGCAATTTCGTTAAGGGGTAAATTGAATACAAAGGGGACAAAGGCTGGAATAAAGGCTTCATAAAACCAAAACAGGGAAAGGATAGGAAGGATTTAGGAATCAAAGGAAAGATAGTCAAGAAATAGATAACTCTGCACTTGCAGTTGGAATGTATAACCAAGACTCATGTATTCCAGTTGCAAATCTCTTTACCATTGATTTGCCTTCTGGACGTACTGAGGAGGTTAGAGCCTAAGCTCTGATACCAACCTGTAACGCCCCGATCCCGGCGATACGGGGACGTCACTGCAACGTATATACGTAGGTCAGAACTACCCTCCCGTATATACGCTAAGCATCAGTACAGACAAGAATCAGAGTGCGGAAGCAAATGGTGCATTATACATTCCAACACATATATATACAATTACAGAGTTATCACCAGAGGTGATGAATATTACAATAATAATACATCCCAGATATGCGCAAATGCGAGAGTACAAAAGATATACATATATGAACAGCGAGAATACAAGGAAAGGTACAAGTATAAACAGTGTAAAGACACTCACGAGTTTGCTAAAAGGAAACTCGAGAGGCTCACAGGGGGCCTGAAAGGATGGAGCTCTGAAAGGTCAACTGGGGGTCCACGCTACCGCTGCGCTACTCTGAGCAGTAAAGGGGGGCAATCCACGCGCTTCGGCTCCAGGACCTGGACATGAGAATCCAGGGGAGTCAGTGAAACTCCCCAGGCGAGTATGATATAATGCCAGGTGGCGAGCCAGGGGTGAGTACAAGAGTCAAGTACAGAAGACAGGAGGGTTAGAACACAAGTGAAATATATGTGAACAAGTATAACATAATATCCATAAAACTGGAAATCCAAGGTAAAGCTGATCACAAGCAAAGTGATTGTATACGCTTAGGTCACGGTCCCATGAGACTAGTACATCGAAGGAATAATCCAAACAAGGAAACCCTCATCTATATACCATTTGTCTCATGCCACCGAATATCCAAGCGTATATAATCAGAGTTGCAATTCGTATGATAGTAACAGGAATACAGAACAGTAATGATCAGGGGTCCATAACACGTGTAACGGGAGTCATAACAGTAAAACATAACAGGAATCATCGCAGGTACACATAACAGAAACTATAACAGGAAACATAACTGACATCTATTGTTATTATTACTCGTCTGACTCATATATCTCGGTATGTGTCCAGGTGTGCACCCCAACACACATACATCCATATATAAGCGAGTCGAGGGTTGTTAACGGAAGCAGATGGAGAACTGACAGAGCTTCTTATAGTGGTTCACATACACCGGGGACCAGTTTGTTGGTCCAACGGTTCCCACCACCTGGGACCGGTTTGGAGGCCCAAAGTCCCCCTATATGTACTCATGTGGGCCCTAAGTCCCACTATAGTCGTCCGCCATAATATATCATATCCATCACTATAAGCAAGGTATCATTCCGGCATCCATCACTTCCTCCCATACCCCATACAAGTTGTCCTTTTTATGATTTATAAACATAATTATCAGATTAAGGGAATGAGCAATATCATAACAGTAATACATAACAGTGATCAGTACATAACAGTAATCAGGTACTACATTCCCTTTATCGTGATAATTATAAGAATCGGTGTATCATGCTTGGTTTAGGAGATAGCGTGACAAAGTGGTGATATATAACAAACAATAAAACGTAACAATAAATATATAAATGGCCGGGTCAGTCATGTCATAACAATAGGGTCCAGTAAGGTGGTGGCATAGTTAGGTGATATACATGTGTTAAAAGAGAACATAAAGTTGACAAGTGGTTGATAATGTTACTTAACAAGTCCTGTAGTAATATAAGGTAAGATCCATTAAGCAATAAGTCCTAAAGTACCAGTCATGAAGTACAAGAAACCATAATGCATAACACATAAACCAACGACAAGGTCTAATTTTAGAAAAGAAATCATCTAAGACATACAGGCAGAATTAGTCGACTAGGTGGAAGGATTAGTCGACTACAAGTGGGATTAGTCGACTAACAGTCTTGTATAGTCGACTAAATCTGTGCACCAGAGAGTTGGGATTGTTTCAGGAGTCGACTAGGGTCAAGGGACTAGTCGACTAATATAGGTCTCAAGTCGACTAACAGACACGCAAGTCGACTAAGTCTGGGATACAGAGAATTGGGGTTTCTGTTTCAGGAAACATTAGTCGACTAAGGAAAAATGGTTAGTCGACTAGGGGTTCAAGTCGACTGATAAATTAGGCTTAAGTCGACTGGGGCCTAGAGTTGAGTTTCTGGTCTAAGGAGGGTTAGTCGACTAGGTGAATTCAGGAGTCGACTAAAAGGGATTTCCAGAGAGTTGATCAGTCGACTAATATTTGGGGTAAGTCGACTAATACTGTGTTTTCCAGAAAAACTAGGTTTCAGCTAAGTGTTCTAGTCGACTAGGTTCTAGGTCAAGTCGACTAATCGTGGTCGGGGAGCAGTTTACAGAACTGAACTTGGGGGTTGTTCTTGATGATAAAAATGGGGTTTTTATGACATTAGGGGACCTGATCTACTAACACTAGTACACAAGGGACGGACTAGCCTTGGTGAGTAGAGATATTTACATGGAAAGGTTGGATCTTTAGTTTGATAACCTAAAAATGGGATTTTTAAGGTGCAAGTGTTCAAGAATTCCCATCACAAGTATATAAGGAGTTAACTAGGTCTTGGTGAGTAAAGATACTCACATGGATGGGTTGGATTTGGAGCTTGATCCAAGATGGAGATGATGGTGGCTTCAATCCATGAATTGTTGTTGAAGCTAGAGGTGGAGGAGTTGATCTTGGTGTTGGTGGTTGAAGATAAAGCCCTTGTTGGGTTCTTGAAGTCTTGAGATGGATCCTTGAAGCTAGGGTTTTGGGTTGAAGAAGAGGGGATTTTGGAGGAGCTCTCTTGTTGAAGTGGAAGAGAAAAAGGGTGATTTGCAAATGAAAAGGATTATATAGGTTGGGGATTTAGTAAAGGAGATTGAAATAGGATAAATGCAAGGGGGCTTTGTGCAAATGGGGAGGGATGAGGTGTCCCTAGGGTGGCCACTTGGCCGGCCATGGGTGAGAGAGAGAATGAGTGGGGTTAGGTGAGAGGGTGAGTGGGAAATGAGGTGGCATGACAAGGTGGAAATTGGAATATGCGATAATTGGAAAAATGCCCGAAATTCAAGTATCTCGGAATGATCTGGAAATTTTACCAAGAATCAAGAATAACGTATGAAGACCAATAGTGAAATCCGTTCAAAGAAATACTTTATAGTTTTAAAATTAAAAGTCCCGGAATCAGTTATTTACCGACTCCGAAAGAATTTCCATAAAATCATAAAATTCTCAGAAAAAGAATATAGACAGAAAATATGATTCTAAGGAATAATGCCTAAAGGACCATCTAGAAATTCCTAGCTGTTTGAGAATTAAAAATCCAGGAATCGGTCAGCGGCACTGGCCGACACCGGTTTTGAAGAAATTCATTTTAATTCCAGAAAAATCTAGAAAATCATAGAAAATATATAATTATGGAAAATGACATTTAAAATTAAAATCGGTCAAATACAGGAAGTAAATCGAGAAATACGGTCGAAAATCTGAATACGCAACTAAGTACGTATTCCGGGAACGGGGTATTACAACAAGCAAATAAACAAACAAGAAAATAAAGAAAAATCTAGCCTATGTTAGGGTAGAGCTTAGACCTAGATGACTCCTAACTGTTGATTATCCACATGAGATATATTGCAGATCCTGACCACAAGTTAATCGGCCAGTAGGGGTAAGATTGGTGGGAGGTATCCGTGCGAAGCAACGGGCTTAATTATGCCAAAACACCATCCTTCCTGGTTTCACCCCTCAATCCCAAACCTTAGACACCAATTTGGCAAGAGTCAACTTCTAACAACTTCCCCTTAGGTTAATCCCTATTTAAGTCCGAGATGTCCCTAGGGCCAAGTCTACTCAATTTTATGTTAGGCTGGGTTAGTGAGTGAGGAGATGGTTTTTTTAGGCTAAGGAAGGGTAATAACTTTCCACCTTATCTTGTTTAAGGAAATACCCTGAGTCTTTTTAGTGCAGTGTACAAGTATAAAGCAAAAGGTAACATTCAAGCAATATGAATCACTCAAAATATGTTTCCTAAACTATATGCAATGCACACATACCTTTGCTCCAGCACTCTTCAATAGTAATGTAAAGAAACGAAATAGACAGATGCCCTAAGATGCAAGAGTCTAAACATTTTTTAGCATTTAAAAAGCAACAAGTTACTATTATTAGTAATATGTACAGAGTAAGTTAAATAGATAAACTAATAATTACAGAGAGCTAATCTCTGAAAAACAACCTGCAAGAGATTACAGTTAGTAGTTCACTACAGTTGTGGGCTCTGATGCTCTGTCTTCTTGGACAGAGACACAAAGTAACAATATGTCCACTGCAGCTCCTAGTTTTCTGTAATTAACCCCTGTACACCAAAACAACGAAGAAAAAGGGATTACTTCGTTAAAGTAAATTAAAAAAGAAAAGAAAACTTACCGTCCCTCCCTGGCAACGGCGCCAAAATTTTGATCGAGCCAAATCTGCACAAAAAATATAAAAATTTAGAACAGTGCTAGGTCCTCAATTCTACTGTGTAGCCTAGGGCTAACGGGTCGTGATCCACAAGGAGAGACAGTGATGGAAGCGTTATGTAAGTTTCTTCTTTTAATTTACAAAAACTAATTAATACTTATCTTCTCAGTTTATAAAAAGAAAATAAAAATATTAAGTTAAGTTAAGAGAAGATGATAGAAGAAGAGATGGTGGTGTTGTTTTATTTTAATTATAAAAGAAAAGAAACAAAAGAGTTAAAGAAAAGTGTTGACGCAAAATCAAAAATAAAAAGAAATAAAAGAAGAATATTTACCTCTACTATTGAACCATAATGAAATTTACCTTAGCATATAGAGTAAAGCAAAGTAATAGAAAAGAATAAAGGAAAGCAAGGCTTCGGCGAGATCGAGCACAATGAAGAAAAGTGAGAAACCTCCATTGATTATCACCTTCAATATAAGCTTCTTGAAAAAGATCTACAATAGTGTCACTCTACAATAACTCTTTCTCTCTTTTGATCATGTAACTCTCTCTAGCCTAAAAATAAAATAAAAAAGAAAATAAAAATTACAATGAAGAAGAAAAGAAAACCTAAACTAAATCTCACTCTAGAGTAATGCCCTTTCTGCCTTCGAGGTATGAGCGTATTTATAGGAGAAAACTAGAGAGATAGAACACGTATGAAGATAGGAAGATCTGTATATTTCTGAATTTGAATTCTCCCCTTATCTCCAAACTTGATTTAATTTATCCAGAAATTCAATTCTGATCTGTAGCTTGTTGGCGTGTTGATTGCTAAATATCACTTATCAGATAATAGAATTGGAACGAGTGATCAACAAAAAATTGTAGCCCTTTAAGTCTTCTTTCTGAAGCATTTTGAATCATTAGATTTGAGTTTTAGTAGCGAAAGTTATGATTAAAATGCTAAACTGTATCCAGCCTGAATCTGAATTTAAATTGCTTCATCTCATTCGTTGATTTTCTCCTTATCCATTTATCCTCTTGGATTTTCAGTTTGTCTTCTGAAATTGATAAGATATCTATTTATCTTTAGCAAAACCAATAGGGTTTTTAAACAATCCATTTTTCTTTTGAAATTAGATAATATTATCTTATTTGATATATCCAGTTTTCAGATAAGATAGCTTCCAGAATCTTGGATTTGAATCGATCCCCTTTCTTTTGAACTTTTGAATTTAATTAGATAAATTTCATGATTATCTTCTCCCTATCATACCCTGCATAAATTAGGACATTAAGACAAGTTATTTGCAATATTCATTATAGAATATATATAAGAATGTAATAATATTTATGCAATATATGTGTCCAAACATCTGCAAATTATGACGGCATGTTTCCATCAGGGTGGCCTGGGTCATACCGTTAGGACATCAGAGTGTCATATTCTAAAATCTCTCTACAAATACTTTGACTGACTCTCCTTTTCGTTGCCTTGTTCCCAGGAGAGTTGGCATGGTAACCTCTGAATCGTCTTCAAAGAAGCGTGTAGAGAAAAGCTTCTCCAAATCACCCCAATTCTTGATGGAGCCTTCGGGGAGTTTTATGAACCATTCAAAGGCGAGTCCCTTCAGAGTGTCGATGAACAAACGTGCCAAGATGGCATCATTTGCTACTACGTTCCCTGTCTGAGAGTTGAAATAGTAGATGTGTTGGTTCGGTGACCCTTTGCCATCAAAGGCCTGTAGGGTTTGAGCTTTGAACTTAGGAGGATACGGGACAAGGTCCCACTCAACTGGGTACGGCCAGACCACTCCTACTTCTTGGAGGCCTTTTCGATTAGTGAGGGCTTCAAGACGCTATTTCAGTTTATTCATTCTTTTAGAATGAGTGCTCCCATTCTCTGAATTGCCTCCCTCTTCAGACGGAGATTTAGATGACTCAGAGTTGGACTCTTCCTCCCCCTCTGTATGCGTAGAAGACGAGCTCTCTCCTTCCTTTTATTTACCTTTAGACTTCTTAGAAGGAGTTTTGGGCTTCGGCCTTCTCCCGCCCTCAAGCAATTGTGAAAGCATTTGCTTGAGGGTGTCGATAGATTCTTGTTGGGCACGAATTACATCGAGTTGTTCCCTCTGGGCCTGGGCTTGCTGTTCAAAGCGCCTGGCCATCTCCTCAGGAGTATTTGCCATATGTGTGAAGGCTTTCTTCTCTACAGAAGAGTTCGAGGCCTGTGATTTCGCAATGGCATAGTGAAATTCACTTACTTCTATCCCAGTCTAAGGCACTAAATCGACCGGGACTACCATGCCACTTCGAGTGCGAGTATGCCGGTACACTCCTTCTGGTTCAGCATCAGACTCATCAGAGTTGACTATTGGCTATTCTCCCTTACTTTTGCTAGGCGTAGTGCTTGGACCTGCCATGTTCGAAGTGACTTTGGGGTACTTCGTATCAGAGAAGGTTCTCTTCATGCAGGAACGACGCATTTTGGCTGATCGAAAGGTTGACGTTAATCGTCTGAATACCGACTGCTTGCTTATATGTGAGCTGCAGTGACATTCAGAGAGCATTGCTATGATGAGCCATTCACAGCAACATGATGGAGCGATTTGATGGGCACTCTTTTTCTTTGTCAGATAATTCCTTAGATCCGTCGGAGGGGGACTAAAGAGACTAGTCTCAAGTTTTTCGAAGGCTTTTCAGCTTCTGAAAGCTATCCTTGCGTCGCAAACCTGAAACGCAGGGTTCAGAAACGCGAAGCTCACGTTCTACAGAATAGACGCGGCTCTCGCATTTTGGCTTTGAGATGCCGCTCTCGTGCTTCTGCTGAGAAGAGATAGGGACCTCGCGTTGTTGATGTCATGTTCAACCAGCGACATTTATGAAACGCGAACTTTCTGAGTCCCACGTTTCATGGTAGAGATTCGGGTCTTATGTTTCTGAGAAGAGACACAGACCTCAGGTCGCTGAACATCGCATTTAAGAGGTGAAGCCTAAAAAATGCAAGCTTCTTGAGCTTCGCGTTTTGGTCTCCAAATGCGGACTTCGCGCATCCTATGCAACTCAGAAGGGATACAAGCATGAGCCTTGTGTTCTATATCTGTTGGGCAGATAATTGTTCTAGCTTCTTGAGTCTATTGTCAACGTTCGCATCGCCTCTGTCGACGTTCGTTATTCCGGTTACGCTTCACGGGTTGTTGGGAACCCTCGATAACCTGAAGCAGAGGAAGAGGAAGGGCGTGGCCGAGTTGACCTTCAAAAATGTTGGCCTCGCGGGTCTCATGGGAAACGTTAACGCGGGCCTTACATGTAATGTGGCCAGCAAGGATGCTCTCTGTGCAGGCCATCTTCGGAGAAGTCTCAGAAGAGACTTGAGAATAGATCTCCGAGGAGACCTAGCGGTACTTCCGCGTCCTAGGGCTCTTGGAACCAGAAGAGAGGAACTCTTCATACTTTGCCTGGTCGAATTCCATGATAAGTGATTCGACCGTCTTCCTATGAAGGTGACGTCACCTTACACCATAACTTCTTATCAATAGAGAAAGTATTCACCAGCGGAGTCGCCATCTCTTGTTTGGCTCGGGAAAAATTTAGAGAATCGTAATAAAATTTTTTTTAATCAATGAAAGATTACAACAATCTCAAAAATTCTGATTACAAGAGAGAGAAGATATTCAAGCTCAAATCTTCTCTTTGTTTAATGTTGGGTTCTTTATGTAGCGGTGGAAAGTGAATCTTGTTTTCCGTTAACCGGGTGAACGTCACTATCTTCTGGGAGATCTTCTCTTCGGACTATGACGGAGTAGCACAGCTCCTATCTAATGAAATCTCAAAGAGACTTAAGGCAAAAATAAACTTGTACTCAGCAAGTTGTTAGAAGAGTTAAAACTTTTTTTTCAGTATTCCTCAGACTAAGAGAGTCTGACCAAAAATCCACTCTTCAATCTTTTTACCCAAAACTTCTGACCCCTCTTTAGTAGAAAACTAGGCTTTTTATAAGGGTTTAAGGGGTAAAATTGTCTCCTAAAAACCTCCATGATGGGGGTCAAATCTCTTTATTATGTGTGCAGTAATTGACCCAGTAACGAGGGCAGTTATAACCGAGACGCAGGTCTTCTCTGTAGTTAAAATGCGGGCTTCGAGCTTTGCATTTTGGATGCTGACTCTGAACCTTGCCAGACGCGGGCTTCGAACTCTGCCAGACGCGGGCTTCAGGTTCTGTATCTTGAGATTGCAGTGATGT
The DNA here is from genome assembly GCA_038442645.1 of Agave tequilana. Classification (NCBI taxonomy): domain Eukaryota; kingdom Viridiplantae; phylum Streptophyta; class Magnoliopsida; order Asparagales; family Asparagaceae; genus Agave; species Agave tequilana. The sequence goes on along the minus strand of JAVJIF010013062.1, from coordinate 65,749 downwards.
CAAGACGCAGGCTTCAAACCTTGCGTCTTGGCACTGCAGTAGCCTCCGAGCTCTGCGTCGAAGTGGAGACGCGGACTTTAAACTATGTATTTTGTCTAATGCAGTGAAGCGGAGACGCGGACGTCTTAGCACTGTAGTAATGCTAGGGCGCGGGCTTCAAGCTTCACATCTTGGTCATTATAGTGAAGCTGGGATGCGGGCTTCGACCCTCACGACTTGGTACTGTAGTGATGCTAAGGCGCGGGCTTTAAGCTTTGCGTCTTTGCATTACACGAGTGGTTATGATTAGTCTCGCATCTAGAGTATAAACTCTGCTCTCTGATGACTTGTCCTCAGTGATTTTTAGACAGTCTAACTGCCCACACCATCTCTCCCATGCAACCATCTCCTACCAAGCCGCGAACCCAACTCCTCCTCTCCCTCTTCCTTTCCTGTTGCTCACGCAGCTGTACTGGGCAACCCCCTCGAGCATCACTGAGCCACTACCACCCCTGCCCCATCTTCTCCCTCTTTGCCTAGCCGCCGCCGTCACCGCCGGCCGACCTGACGTCGCCTTGGCCAGCCCGTTCCACCACCGCACCACCGTAATCCTACCTCTCTTCTCCTTCCCTTCCTTTTTCCTTCTCTCTTTCCGTCTTTCTTTTCATGTTGGATCCAAGCCAACAACCTACCCGTTCCAACTCAAACTCACTCCACTTCTTAAAGCAACTATGGGTTTTAGTTAATTGGGCTTCAACCCTATAACAAACTGATCAGATTCCAAATTCAACCCGCTTGCTACTGTTCTAGACCCGTTAGAGCAGATCAGACCCGTTAACAATCGGGTTTCATGTATGGAACATTTCTCTGACGTTCAGTCTTCAATTCGAGCGATTCTAGAGGCGTTGGAACCGTAAAGACCTGAGCTACGGACCCATAACTATTACTATGAGTGTTTACTTTTTGTATTATTGTTCATTTATTTTTAGAAAGTTATTTATTTAATGTTTATCAATTTAAATTACATAAGTATCTTAATTAATCCAGATTAAATAATTCAAGTTATTAATGAGATCATCCTATCTATTATTTCATGTGATTGGATCATTTCGATTTTTAATAAATTTGGCTATTAGTATCTTGGTAGATTGTGCATGATAGTGGATCTATCACATTTATTGAGATTAACAACTAGTGATCAATCTTATTTATTTATTGATAATTCGAATAGAAATGCAATAGATGATCTATAGGTGATTGTTATTATTATTCTGAGGAAGAGTAGAGACATATAAGTGATAGATCAGATATATCGTTAATGTTAACATATGTGGAATCAATATTTGTCACAGAGATGTGGGTATTCCTCTTTATCGATTTCTAAGATTATTGGATTTATTGGATCTATTAATGTTTGGATTGGTCAGTGACTTTTATTAAAATAGAATTTGACTTGAGATTGGGAAGCAGATCAAATTACTTGAATTATGAATTTTATAGGTATGCAGCAGAGTATTAGTCAGGGATTATTATATCATAGGGGAGATGGATATTTTAGCGATGATAGACCAGATCTATATTTGATGTTAAATGCATATGAAATTCTAGATTTTGTCATTGAGATGTGAGTATTAAGTTCTTGACTTTGGTAGCCTAGGGCGTTTTAGTTATTTAGCAGGTCGTGAGTGGTGATTGGATTATTTCAGTGGGATTTTGATAGCTAGTGGTGAATTTCATTTATTAAATGATGATTCTAATAGAAACGTACTATAAATTGAATGTGTTCACATGACATATATGCTATTATAGACACCTGACATATGATTGTAAAACAGATTGATTTCATACTCTTTAAGTTATTTACTACATGTTATCCTAATATTTGTATTATGTCAAATGACTTCATAGTATACTATACTATCTTCTTATTACCGTTTTATTCATGCTATTTCTTTATCTAGTATATTTCATGGTAATAACATAGTATGCTCACATGATATATGCACGTGCACTTTCCCTCATTTTACCCACTCATTGGGAGTTTTTTGACTCCCTAGATTTGCACATTCATGTTTATTGTTGTTACATTCTATTGATCAGGTATTTGAGGAGGATCACACACATTACGAGAAGCATGGAGTTCTCTTTACTTGAATACTCAGTTTTGGTATCTTCTCTTGCCTTCTTTGTTCTTATTGATTTCTTGTGATTCTCTATAATTTGGACTCACCATGTATTTTATTTGATTTACTGGTAGAATAATGTTATCAGGTGTAGAAATTTATATGTCATATTGCGGTGATTTTTTTGATTCCATAGTTGATTCATATAGCTTGCTTTGGTCACTTTAGGCATAGCATGTGTACATAGGGTATTTTTCTCGCGTATATATGTCGCCGACTCTAGTCGCGTCTCCGATCCAGCGTATTTTGGGAAGCGGGACGTAACAGTATTTGTTGATATTAGAGCCAGGTTTCAAACAAATTATGAATAACCTGGTTTTCATGATATCTTGAATGAGCCAGATTCGATTTGTGATATTCGATTTTCGACACAAAATGGACCTAGTTCATGCTTGTGACCTGAGACAAGTAATATTTACACTGCAGTAAATATACAATATTCACACCATGATATTGAATCCATGTGGAATCGACCATCCTTTGCAAATTCCTCTCTTGATTTCGATGTTCCCGATTGCAATTTTCCATCTAGAGTGATCCAGATTTCCTTCTTAATACTCAATTTCATCTCGATTTCACTTTCTCGATATTGACTCTTGGGACTGACCTTTGGACCTAAATCAACGACAAAGATCAGAGTGCGCAGTGAAAGCGTGGTTGGCCCGTGATGCACAAAAAAGTGACGTGGGAGCGAGAAGATATCATCAACGATCGAAACCAGTCTATTCTCTTGATTCCTTAATTTGCTTGATATCTATTCCTTAACTTTGATCTTCTATTCATTCCCCACTTTATCAAAATTACGAGGACGAAATTTTGATAAAGATGAGTAGAATGTAATATCTCCTAACTAATAATATTGTATTTCTATTTTTATTAATTTATTTGGATTTACGTCTCATTATTAATATTGATTAATCTATTTTATATATGTGTATAAATACATGGGTATACATATAATATAAATATGTTCTTGATTCGTGTTTATACAAGTATATGTGTGCTTGTAAGTATATGTATATATTATATTTTATACACTATTATTATTAGTTGTTGTTGCTATTATTCCATTATGATTATTATTTATTATCATTACTACTATTATTATCATTATTGTTATTATTATTATCCTTACTATTATTGTTGTTAATAATATTATTATTGTAATTATTATTATTCTTCCCCAAGCCCAAGCCCGACCCATTCTCTCTCATTCATTTCCTTTTTATTTCTAATTTTTCATAGGTCCAACCCATAGGCCCAAGCCCACTCTCTCTTTCCCTTATCTTCTCATTTTCTTTGATTTTTTTTTATATACAAAACTCCAACTTGATTTTAGATGCCCAATGGCCCATCTCCCCATATCTGATAAAAGTTCATCATCTCTTTTCTCTTTTCTCCCCTACCACAAACCCTAACCCTCAACCAAGAACTGTCGCCACTTCCATCTCTCCTACCCACTGACCCCACACAGCGCCGTGCGAGATCCATCACCGCTCGCCTCCGTCGCGACCACCATCACCCCCACCATCCTCTTTCTTTTCTTCTCCATCTCTCCCTCCGCCGGTAACTCCTACACATGCACCTAACACCACCCAACACCACCTCTCCTCTTCTTCCTGTGCCCCAGTAACTCACCGCCGTCGCGATAGCCTCACCTCACCTGCGCCCTCACCAAGCGCAAGCTACCATCCCCCTCATCATCTCCATGTCCATAACCACCACCTACGCCCGCGTTGTGAGCTCCCTAGCAGCCCACATCCACCTCTTCCTTGCGCATTCCCTGAGGTCGAGCAACCACCATCACTGTGCCACACCTCTTCTACCTTGCTCCCCGCCATGGGCTGCACGCGCCAGCCACCAAGGCCATGCACCTAATTCCCTCTTGTTACCATTCACTCAGCCTGCTCCACCGAGCGCCTCCCGCCGAGTCCCGAACTGAACTCCTCCTTTCCCTCTTACTTTCTCGCTGCTTCTCACGTGACCGTACTGAGCAACCCCTTGGAATACCGCCAAGCCGCTACCCCCTGCCCCCAACTTTATTGATTTTTAGGATTATTGAATTTATTGGATCGGTTAATGTTTGGATTGGTCAGTGACTTTTATTGGAATAGAATTTGACTTGAGAAATGAGAGGAGATCAGATTACTTGAATAGTGAATTTTACAGGTATGCAGCAGAGTGTTAGTCAGGGATTATTATACCATATGGGAGATGGATATTTTAGCGATGATAGACCATATCTATATTTGATGTTAAATGCATATGAAATTCTAGATCTTGTCATTGAGATGCAATTATTAATTTCTTGGATTTGGTAGCTTACAGTGTTTGAGTTATTTAGCAGGTCGTAAGTGATGATTGGACTATTTTAGTGGGAGTTTGACAGCTAGCACTAAATTCCTTTTATTAATTGATGATTCTAATAGAAATGCACTGTAAATTGACTTGTTCACATGACATATATGCTATGATAGACACCTAACACATGATTGTATAACAGACTGATCTCATACTCTTTAAGTTATTTATTACATGTTATCCTAATATTTGTATTATGCCAATTGACATAAAGTATACTATACTATCTTTTTATTACCGTGTTATTCATTCTATTTCTTTATCTAGTATATTTTCATGGTAGTAATATAGTATGCTCACACGATATATGGACGTGCACTTTCCCTCATTTTACACACTCATTGGGAGTTTTCTGACTCCTCTAGATTTGCACATTTAGGTCTATTGTTGTTACATTCTGTTGATCATGTATTTGAAGAGGATCACATGTATTACGAGGAGCACGAAGTTTTCTTTACTTTAGTACCTAGATTTGATATCTTCTCTTGCCTTCTTCTACTCTTATTGATTTTTTTTTTTTGATTCTTTATAGCTTGGACTCAACATGTATTCTATTTGATTTACTGGTAGAATAATGTTATCAGGTGTAAAAATTTATATGTTATATGGCAGTGATTTTATTGCTTTCACAGTTGATTTATATAACTTGCTCAGGTCACTCTAGGCTTAGCGTATATACATAGGTATTTTTCTCACATATATACGCTGCTGACTCTCATCGTGTCTCCATTCTGGGATATTTTGGAAAGCAGGACATGACAGTGGGTCCTCAGAATTAATAGGAGGTAATGTTTTTGACTAGCAGTTGTCGTCTAGTCGCATCAGGGGTCAAATCAAATTCTCGCACTTTTATGACCAACGATTTATTTTCCAGCATCATAATGGCTTAGTGGTGATGGTTGGTTTTTTGTCTCTTCGATTGGCCTATCTTCTCTGATCGTGGGATGACTTTTCACGAACCCGTGTATTTCCAAGGCTTACATTGATGGAGACAAATTCCTGTTGGCCCAAGGTTACAATCACCCAGTTTTTGAGTTTTGATGATTACAAAACATATATAGTTATTTGTACTAATCATTTTCTAGTGTTTAAGTATGTTTCAGGGTTCTAAGGATTCAAGTTGTGTTCTTCCTTAAAGGAAGGTACTTTTGACTCAAGATGACTCAATATTACTATTCAAGGATTCAAGCTATACAACATTCCATAGAGAAGCCCTTATTTGAAGACCTTGTAGTCACCTAAAACCTTTGTAAGAATTAGTTTGTTAAAGAATGAGGTTATGATAAGTTGGCTCAAGAAAACACACACACACCTTCATTTTTCAAAATACGGTTTTTGTTTGGTAAATTGATTTAGGTGCATGTCTTGTTTGATATACATGACTTAAATTATTTTTTATTTTTACATCTTGTTTATATCATGTATACCAACCCTTATAGCATGCTACTTAATTATATAGCCTTACAAAATTATTTTGAAAAATTTTCAAAGTTCAAAATTTTTCCTATTAAAATCCTGTTTCAGGCCCAACGGTCGACCGGGCGGTCGACCGGATCCATTTCAGGCCTCATCGGTGACCGCACCGGTCGACCGGGCCTTATGTCTTTGGCGTGCACGCTTGTGCACGTCTGCCGGTCGACCGGACCAGTCGGCCGACTGAAAGACCCTTGCTCTCGGGTTTTGCCGGTCGACCGGGCCGGTCCACTGACAGAACAAAGCATTGTTTTTTGTTTAGCCTCCGGTCGACCGAGCCCAACAGCTAGTTGCCAAGTTTGACTGCCGGTCGACCGGGCCGGTCGACCGACAACCGCCAGCAGCTCCAACGGCTAGTTTTCTGAGTTCTGTTTATTGGATTTGATTGTGATGTTTTAGTCAGCTATCTCTGAATTTTGGGGGCTATTTCCTGACCTATTAAACTAGTTATAATAATGATTAGATCTCCTCTAATCCCTATAAATAGATGGTATTGTTCACTTGTAAAAATTAAGAAAAATACCCATTATTTTGTGTTTCAAAAAGAGAAGAAAAGTTTTTCAAGCTCTCAATTCTAAAGTGCATTCTTGTCAAAGTTTTTCAGTTGTTTTAAAGCTTTTTCCTTACTCTTTTCAACTGAATTTTCTCACTACACTTCTTGAGCCAAAAATCTTTCCCATTCTATAAGGAGTTATAAGAGAGAAGTGTGTGGTCCATGTTGATCACCTTGTTACTTGTTCTACCTTTGTGTTGAGATCCCTCTTATGTAGAGGATTGGATTGGTGGGAGTTCAGTACTCCGGTCTTGTGTAGACCTCTTGTAATTTTCTCGGTGGATATAGTGGAAATCCTTCACGGTGGTGAAGGCGGGGACGTAGAGCAGTGGCTCGAACCTCGTAACAAATTCCTTGTGTTTGCGATTGGTTTATTATTGCTTTCATTGCTTTACAATTTTATCTTGTGATACTTCTTTATTGCACTTCCTTATTGCTTCCATTTCATTCATTTGCATTTTTCGGTCTTTACTCATCTCAACAAGAAAGCAATTACGCGCCTCAACTCATAATCTAGAGGAACCAAAGAGGAGAAGTTCTAGAGCCCTTCACGGGGAATTCGGCTTCAATTTCTTATTTTGAGTGACCGTTTGTATCATACTCACATACTTGTTTAAAAAGATCATAAGATTAGCATTAACACCTATTCACCCTCCCTCTAGGTATTTTTCAATTGTTATCAGAGCTTTGGTCTCTGGGCTATTGGCTTAACAACCTTAGAGAGATCCTATATTGCTAATCACTTCATTTATTTTTCATCCTCATACACTTAATAAAAATGGCCGAAGGAATTAAGACCCCACCCAAGTTTGATGGCCTTAACTTTCCCATATGGAAGGTTAAGATGACCGTGTTTTTGCAATCCTTAGGAAGCCGGGTTGCAAAGGTGGTGACCAAACCTTTTAGTGCACCCCTTGGTGATGAGGACACTTGGTCCGATATTGCCACGAAGGAGTTTGATGCTAATGCTAGGGCACACTATGCCTTACTTCAAGCTCTTAATGACGATGATATTTCTAGAGTCATTCATTGCAAATTCGCACATGAGATTTGGACTCACTTACTTGTCACTCATGAGGGAACTTCACAAGTAAAGAGGGCGAAAATCGACCTTCTTCGTTCCCAATATGAAAACTTTTCTATGCAAGAGAATGAAACCATAGATGATATGGTTACTAAGTTTACAAAGATTACTAATGGACTTTCTTCTTTAGGTGATGCTATTGACAACGACCAAAAAGTGAGGAAGATCATCCGTGCACTCCCTCCATCTTGGGAAGTCAAAGCCACAACTTTGAAGGAGCTCAATGACAAGGAAGAAATAGAGCTTATCGATCTCATTGGGAATCTCAAAACCTATGAGATGGAAAGAAAAGCAAGGGAAGAAATGGCTCCTCCTAAGAAGAAAGCTATTGCCTTCAAGAGTTCTTCCACCTACTCCGACGAGGATGATGAAGAAGAAGATGATGAAGATCTTTCTCTTCTTGTAAAGAACGTTCGGAGAATGTACAACAAGAAGGAGATGGCAAGGTAAAGAAGAGAAGAAGATCATTTGCTTCAATTGCCGGAAGCCGGGTCATATTGTTGCGGAATGTCCGGAAAATAAAAGCAAACCCTCCACCTCCAAGAAGCCATACAAAAAGAAAGTTTTAAAGGCTACTTGGGATTCGGAGAGTGAATCTGAAGAGGAAGTCGACACCGCCAACATGTGCTTCATGGCAAATGAAAGCACAAGCAAGGTAACTCCCATAACTTCCATTGATTGTGATCTATCTATGGATGAACTAGGAGAAGCTTTTGAAGAACTATCTCATAACTATGATTTTCTCAAAAAGAAATACTTGAAAATGAAAAGGGAAAATGAATCTCTCAATCACAAAGTTTTCACTCTTATAAAAGAAAAAGATGAATTATTTTCTACTCTTGTTTCTACACAAAAGGACTTTGATAACTATAAAATTTCTTGCAAAGGTAAATTTTCACAAATTGATGAAAATGAAATTTCTATGCTAAAAGAGAAAATTGATTCATTAGGAGTAGTTTTGAAGAAATGTGAATTTGATAAAAATAGACTAGAGGCTATGTTTCCTAAGAAACAAGTCCCAAAGAAACATTCACATGCTATTCATGCTCATGTTCATAAATCACAACCTTTACATCATGCCAAGCACCCTAAACATGCCCACACTCTACACACACATCATGCATTCATGTATGGTAAAGTCTTTTCATGCACATTTTGTGACCGTAAAGGTCATTTGGTTAAATTTTGCTATGATAGGCTTAATGCATCGCATAATCATGTTTGGGTCCGGAATACTAACTTTCAAGGACCCAAGAAAGTTTGGGTACCAAAGTCAACAAATTTATTAAATGATGTAGGTACATTCCAAGGCCCAACGACGTAAAGGGTTGTGGTATCTTGATAGTGGTTGCTCAAGGCACATGACTTGGGATATTAATAACTTTGCAACCCTATCAAGATACCATGAAGGTGGCACCGTCACCTTCGGAGATGAAGCCAAAGGAAAAATCATTGGTATTGGTAATGTTAAACTTGGTACATCTCCTTTAATATAAAATGTTGTTTTGGTTGATGGCCTCAAGCATAATCTCTTGAGTGTTAGTCAACTTTGTGATAAAGGTTTTAATGTTATTTTTGATGACCTAGCATGTAGTGTTATTGATAGACAATCCAATGCATGTATATTTTCGGATTTCGTGAAAACAATGTATACATGATTGACATGTCTAAAATGCTATGCAATGCTGCTTGTTTGAAAGCCCTCGATGATGACTCTTTATTGTGGCATAGGAGATTAGGCTACATATCTTTTGACTATCTATGTAGATTAAACAACAAGAAAATGGTGAAAGGTATTCCTTGCTTGAACTTTAAAAAGGACCGCATTTGCGATGCGTGCCAACTTGGGAAACAAACCAGGTCCTCTTTCAAGTCAATCAAGGATATCATGATATCACGACCCTTGGAGTTGATCCATATGGATTTGTTTGGTCCTACTCAAACCAAAAGTCTAAGTGGGAATCGTTTTGCTTTCGTTTTTGTTAATGATTTCTCTTGTTTTACTTGGGTTTTCTTTTTAGAACACAAAAATCAAGCCTTTTCATATTTTCAAGCCTTTAAGAAAAGAGTTGAAAAGGAAAAAGATTCTTCTATTTTAAGAATAAGAAGTGATAGAGGTGGTGAATTCAATAACCTACCCTTTACCACTTTTTGTGAAGAACATGGAATTAAGCATGAACTATCTTGTCCTAGAACTCCACAACAAAATGGAGTCATTGAGAGAAAAAATCATACATTACAAGAGATGGCTAGGACAATGATAAATGAGTACGGTCTCCCTCATTACCTATGGGCCGAGGCCGTTAACACATCTTGCTACATAGCAAATAGAGTTTTCTTATGCAAAAACACTTCTAAAACATCTTTTGAAATCTATTTTTCTAGAAAGCCAAATGTTTCATACTTTAAAGTTTTTGATTGTAAATGTTTTGTTTTAAATACTAAAGATAATTTAGGTAAATTTGATGCAAAATCTTATGAAGCAATTTTTGTTGGTTATTCTAATACTAGTAAAGCTTATAGAGTTTTTAATAAGTCATCCTTGACTAATGAAGAATCTATACATGTAAAGTTTGAGGAATCTAATGTGTTTGTTAAGAATGTTGTAGAAATAGATTCCCTAAATGAAGACATGGAAGAACTACTTTGAAGGACTCACCTACTCTTGAAGACATGCCAAAGGGTGATGAAGGAACTGAAGTTCAAGAAAATGAGGTTCAAGGAAAGGAAATTCAAGAAGTTGAAGTGGAGACTACTCAACCACTTTCAAAAGATTGGAGATACAATCCACATCATCCCAAGGATCTTATTATAGGTGAAGTATTAAAAGGGGTAGCTACTCGTTCTAAACTTCATGATCTTTGTGGGCACTATGCATTTATTTCTCGCTTTGAACCAAAGAACATCCTCGAAGCCGAGGGCGGCTCATATTGGTTGCTAGCCATGCAAGAGGAGCTCAATCAATTCGAGCGCAACCAAGTTTGGCATCTTGTTCCTAGGCCACACGATAGACCAACATTTGATACTAAGTGAATCTTTAAGAACAAGTTGGATGAGTCGGGAAATGTTGTTAGGAATAAAGCTAGGTTAGTGGCCCAAGGTTACACTCAAGTCGAAGGTATCGATTTTGAGGAAACTTTTGCACCCGTAGCACGACTTGAAGCCATACGGATGACACTTGCATTTGCTTCTTATAAAGATTTTAAACTTTTTCAAATGGATGTAAAGAGTTCTTTCTTAAATGGATTTATTGAAGAGGAGGTGTATGTTGAACAACCCCCCGGGTTTGTTAATCCTACACATCCAGATTTTGTTTTCAAACTTGACAAAGCTATTTATGGTTTAAAACAAGCCCCTGGGGCTTGGTATGAAAGACTTTCCTCATTTCTAATTTCTAATGGTTTTAATAAAGAAAAAATAGATACTACTTTGTTTACAAAACATGTTGAAAATGATATACTTATAGTTCAAATATATGTTGATGATATCATATTTGGTTCTACTAATGAAAATCTTTGCAAAGCTTTTGAATCATGCATGAAGGAGGAATTTGAGATGTCTATGATGGGCGAGCTTAACTATTTCCTTGGTCTCCAAATCAAGCAAAGGAAGGATGGGATCTTCATCAATCAAGCCAAGTAGACGAAGGAACTTATCAAGAGATTTGGGCTTGAAGGGGCTAAAACAAGCAAAACTCCCATGGCTACCACCACAAAGCTTGACAAGGATGAACAAGGTACAAGTGTAGACATTAAGCTTTATCGTAGTATGATTGGTAGCTTGTTGTATTTAACGGCTAGTAGGTCGGACATTATGTTTTGTGTATGTATTTGTGCTCAATTTCAATCGTGTCCTAAAGAGTCTCATTTGATTGCGGTAAAACGCATTATTAGATACCTTAAGGACACAATTGAAATGGGTTTGTGGTATCCGAAGACCGGACAATTTTTCATGATGAGTTTTTCGGATGCCGACTATGCGGGTTATAGAGTGGATAGGAAGAGTACAAGTGGAATATATCAATTTCTCGGTAATTTTCTTGTTTCATGATCTTCTAAGAAGCAAAATTCGATAGCCCTCTCAACCGCCGAGGCGGAGTATGTTGCGGCCGGAGCTTGTTGTGCACAAGTTCTTTGGATGAAACATACTCTCCTTGACTATGATTTGCATTTTGACCGTATTAAAATATTTTGTGATAATACTAGTACTATTCATATGACTAAAAATGCAAATCAACATAGTAAGAATAAGCACATTGACATTCGGTATCACTTTCTTCGAGATCATTATGAGAAAGGTGATATTGAAATTGAATATGTTTCTACCGATTTTCAACTTGCCGATATTTTTACAAAACCACTTGACTATGCTAGATTTTCCTTTATTTGTGGTGAATTGAATGTTTGTGTTATGGAATCATGAATTTTTTTTTTTTAACAATGTTTACCCTTTTTGATGTATGACAAAAAGGGGGAGAAAAGTTAGCTTATTATTATTTGGAGTTTCGAATTATGCATTTTGAGTTTTGAAAAGTTAGTTTTGATTTTTGAGTTTTAAGTTATAACAAGTTAGTTTTGAGTTTTGAGTTTTAAATTTTGAGTCTTGGATTTTGAGTTATAAAAGGTTAGTTTTTGAGTTATGAGTTTTGAGCAATATGTTTTGAATTCCTTTGTCTTTCTTAAGTTTCTACTTTTCATGTATATAGCCATTCATATATATAGCATGATTTGAGGGGGAGCTTCCAAGCTCCTTTCCCATATTTTTGTTAAATAACTCATATGTTTTGTCATCTTCAAAAGGGGGAGATTGTTGGCCTAAGGTTACAATCACCCGGTTTTTGAGTTTTGATGATTACAAACATATATAGTTATTTATACTAATCATTTTCTAGTGTTTAAGTATGTTTCAGGGTTCTAAGGATTCAAGTTGTGTTCTTCCCTAAAGGAAGGTACTTTTGACTCAAGATGACTCAATTCGAATTCAAGGATTCAAGCCATACAACATTCCATGGAGAAGCCCTTATTTGAAGACCTTGTAGTCACCTAGAACCTTTGTAAGAATTAGTTTGTTAAAGAATGAGGTTATGATAAGTTGGCTCAAGAAAACACACACACCTTCATTTTTCAAAATACGGTTTTTGTTTTGGTAAATTGATTTAGGTGCATGTCTTGTTTGATATACATGACTCAAATTATTTTTTATTTTTACATCTTGTTTATATCATGTATACCAACCCTTATAGCATGTTACTTAATCATATAGGCTTACAATATTATTTTGAAAATTTTTCAAAGTTCAAAATTTTTCCTATAAAAATCCTGTTTAAGGCCAACCGGTCAACCGGGCGGTCGACCGGATCCATTTCAGGCCTGATCGGTCGACCGCACAGGTCGACCGGGCCTTGTGTCTTTGGCGTGCACGTTTGTGCACGTCTGCCGGTCGACCGGACCGGTCGGCCGACTGAAAGACCCTTGCTCTCGGGTTTTGCCGGTCGACCGACAGAACAAAGCATTGTTTTTTGTTTAGCCTCCGGTCGACCGACAGCCGCCAGCAGCTCCAACGGCTAGTTTTCTGAGTTCTTGTTTTCCATTGATTTGCAAAGGGGAAAACTTACAATAAAAAGAGTTGAGGAGCTAAATTACAAGTATTCTAAAAGATTACAAGTAGATCTCCTCAGAGATTCTGGAGAAGTGTGCCGATAGGAGTCTGGTTAGCGCGCGACCACTTTGTTCCTTTGACGATGCGAGCGATGAGATTCCCTTCTCGCCTGGTTCGGGGAATCAGAGAACAGAAGGTTGGTAGAACCCTCTTGCTACTTCTCAAAATCGCCTTCACTTAGGAATTCCTTCTCGCCTAGTTCCGGAGATTCCTTGAGAAGAAGGTATTAGGGTATCAGCACCCTGATTAGAGAAGTGATTCTCTAAAAGTCTCTGAATTCAAGAGAATAGATCTCTGTTTGTGCACGGTGCGTCCTCTCGAGAAGTCTGCCGTCTCTCTGGAGCCTGTGCGTGGTCTCTACTTCTGGAGGTCCCTCTCCTTGTGCCCCTGGTGGGCTATTTATAGGGAGAGCAGGGGTATAATTGTCCCTTGAAAATATGAAATCAGATTGAATCAAATCTGTTTAAATCTGAAAAGTAGCCTTGCTGCGAGGCTAGGATCAGCTTCTGCGAAGCTAGAAATGGCAAGTCGGTTGATCCTCTTGATCTGTTTCGATCCTTTCCATATCGTTAGAGGATTTCCCCTGATCTTCTTACTCGTTTTAGAAGAGTCAAGTGATTGTGGCAATCAACTGCCAAATTTGATCTCAGATTTGATCTTGATTGGATTTGATCTCAATCCTGATTAGATTTGATCTCATCTGGAGATTTAATTGGTCAAAGGTTGACCATAGCAGACCAGCAGCGGCGCTGCCCGCTTTGAACTCACAGCGGTACTAGAGGCAGTATCTGGCGAAGTCAGAGGAAAGCTCTTCGGCAGAGCTAGAAGTCGTCTGTGGCGAAGCTACCGCATACCCTTTCTGCGCAGTTGCATGTGGCTTCAGGCGGAGCTAACTCTACCTGCGGAGTTGCGCTTCAGCAGTTCAGGTGAAGCTATGAGTTAGCTTCCTAGCGGAGCTTTGAATGGATTCAAGACGAAGTTGGATGATCTTAGCCTCTCTGGCGAGGCTATCCCTTTGGGCTAATGTGATGCTAAGTGCTAGCATCTTAGACCTGCTGAGGTCTGTTTAGAGATAATCCGGGCTCACTGTCTGCTTGCTGGATCAATGGAGTCCAAGTTGCTTCCTTGTCCCTCGGAGATGGGTGAAAACTGGTCGTCAGCTTATCTGTCACTTGTCTTTTGTAAATGTCAACAAGTTTAGACATTGTTCGGGCCTGTAAGAATCTTGTCTTTTTTTAGTGTCAACAAAACCCCCTTCAAAGTTTTCGAAAGTCTGCAATGGCTCAGACTTCGAAATACTTTGAACTGCTTTGATCGGTGGTATGTGAAGTACGAACGTCGCCATAGTGGTTAATTTCAGCTTCGCTTTTAATCCTGCTTTGGGATAAGTTCGCTGGAGAATCATGAGATTCACGTCTGGGTAGCTTCACATCCGGGCTTCCAGGAATAAGTTCGCTCTGGAGCATCTGTTGCTTTCCCGAGGCCAACTGCTGTGGGTCAATCACGAGAAGGATTACTCCTTTTTCGAGGTCAGAATGACTTCTCTCGCATTGATCGAGGGAGATATTCTTCCCTTGTGCATTTCCGAGGGAGGATATTCCCTTTCTTCAAGGCGCAATAAGTGCCTTTATGAGGGAGAGCGTTTCTTCCTTTGCACGGTTCCAAGGGAAACCGTCCCTTTTGTCAAGGCGCAATAAATGCCTTAAATGCGCTCGTGCTTCCACGCTTGAGGCGGCAGCGCTCAGGCCATGAGGCTTATAAATAGAACACTTGAGGTCCTCTGAAGAGAAGTGGTCTGCTCTTCTTCTCTTCTCTTGGTTGAGAGAGATACTCAGATCTCTGAACTAGTGGGGATGTCCACTCTGGTTATTACCCGGCCAAGGACCGGTAAGTCTTGATCATTCAGAGACCTTACCAATGAACTTTTAGGGAGTTCATCTCCCTTAGTTTAGCTTTAGCTTTAATCAGCTGCTTCAGGGATTAATTTCCCTTATTCTCCATTTAACTGATCTGCAGAGAAGGATTTCAGCATAGCTTCCCAGCGAAGCTATCATTTTGACTTGATCAAAGAAAGATCACTGCATGCGTGTTAAGTCCGCTACACAGGCAAAACTCGGGACTTAGTCTCTTCAGAGTTGAGCCAGTCTTGCCATATAGGTGGGATTAAGACTGCGTCCCTCAGGATCAGTGTGGCTTAACCATATAGGTGAGGCTAGGACTTGGCATTTGTTGAGCTAGCCCATCATCTCTGTGCTAGCGAGGCTATCCCCTGTTTAACTGAATCAGATTGCTTCACCCCAAAGAATTCGACTTAGTGCTTTTGCAGTTTCTCCTGTGTTTAACTGCTAATTTGTTCTGATTTACATTACAGTGAGCTATATTCGCCAACAGTGTGAGTTGATGAAAGAAACCAGGAAATTTCCTCTTGCTTTTCCAGTTAAAACTTTACTCTTAAGCAGGAGGAACAAACTGGGGTAGCCGCTGTGCGTCCCAGAGGAGGTTGGTAGTCGCTTATCCGAGATGATCCACTTCGAGGCGAGGCTGGTAGTCGCTTATCCGAGATGATCCACTTCGAGAAAGCGGACGTCACCTGTAAGGTCGCGGATCTTCCCATTGTCAATTTTCATCAAAGAAGATCCAACCTGCTGGTAGCGATCAGTCTTTTGCCTATTTTATTTAAGGAAGATCCAGCTTTCTGATGGCAAAACCTTGTCATTATGCGAATGATCACGGCCTTGTTCTGGTGGCACCATCTGTCCTGGTGGCACCATCTGCCATTATGTGAAGGATTACGGCCTTGTGCAGGAGGAAGGCCTTTCGTGTCCAGTTGGTTTCGCTTGTAAGTAGATAAGACCACTTGTATGCCTCTTGAGCAAATGATTCTGTTGTATGAAACACAACCTCGATGTAGTTTCAATGTACCTTTCCTTTTAAATCAATGAAAGTTCATTTTCTGCTCATCTGATTTTTGCTTTGCCTTCATTCTGAATTAACTCAGCGGAATTAGACTTCATGCGAGGTTAAAGATAGAATTCCATCTGAAACAGGAATGAGCTTCCGGCGAAGCTAGCATATCTGCGAAGTTCAGCCTATGCCTTCAGCGGAGTTAAGGCAATCCTGTTGGCGAAGTCATTGATGTATTATGCGAAGTCCGCATTTGACTCGTGGCGAAGTTAGCCCTTAGCAGGGCTGAATCAGCGCTTCTCGGGAAGGCGCTTTAGGTGCCATTTCAAACTAATTCGAAACGGCGGCCTGTGCTCTTTACGAGGCGTCATTTCAGGCACTCATTGTCCTATAAAAGCCCGATCGAGCTGGGAGAGAAAAGATCACTTCTCTCCAAAATTTTTACAGAGCACTTTGACTCTTTTTCTTCTTCTTCTTTCCTCTTCATTCACGAGTTTAAG
Organism: Agave tequilana; assembly: GCA_038442645.1. NCBI lineage: Eukaryota > Viridiplantae > Streptophyta > Magnoliopsida > Asparagales > Asparagaceae > Agave > Agave tequilana. The sequence continues at coordinate 49,054 of JAVJIF010013062.1, read as the reverse complement.
AACTTCCAAGGTTCTTCAATGGCGCCCAAGAGACGAGCGGGAAAAGAGGTGGCAACTTCCGCAGCAAAGGGTCCTATCTGAATGTCCTGCTGCCTACTGTTCGTCTAATCCATGGTCGTTCTCTGGGACTTCTTCTGGCCATGGTGTGCTGTATCCAGAGAGGCCTTCGTGCCTTAACGGAGGCTTTTTGCAGGCCGCCAACGACGAAGCGTGGAAAGGGGACCATTTCACCCCCGCGATGGACCCAATCCCAGGATAGGTCAGCCGTACACTTATTTAATGGCGTGGTTCGCCCTGCACTATCCCTCTTTGATTGAAGCCGGAGAGGACCCCCCTGAAGGTGTTCGAATGGCGCTTCTCCACCGATTAAAGGATGTTCCTAGCAAAAGACTTACGTGACTGAGGCCCGTAAATTGGTGCGTCGCTATGACGTCTATAGTCTTTTCCGCTGCTTCCCCCGTATTCGGGATGCAGGCTACGATGAGGAGTTCAAAGACGCGGGGGAAGGGCAGTCATCGCTGAGCCGGGGAATTTTTGAGTGGCTGGTCAGCATTCAGCCCTCACATTTATTATACCGAAGCGGGGATACCTGCTACTTGGAGCCTTATGTTCCAAGTCGGTTTGCTCGACAGTTTGGATATGACCAACTATACGTGGGCAACCCAAATCTCAATCTGGCTTTCATGGGGAGCCTCATTAATGGAGCCCGTGCCTGGCGATTTTTCATTGCGGGCTGTACCGAGGCGCGACTGCGTATGCCGTTGAGGACTCCTAACCTTCTAATGACCCTGAGCTTCTGCAAGTGGTATGCGACTTCCAACTCCACACCCCTTGGATTCAATGCTAATAGTTCTGGTGTGAAGTTAATTTCTCAGCGGCTAAAGCGGAAGGTCTCTGAGAGAAGGGAAGGTGAGAGGGTTCGCGTCCCGGGCATAGAAGAATTCGTTGCTGTCGATGACAGCGAAGCCTCGGATGCGGAAAGTCCTCGCTTCGAAGCGGAGGCATGTGCCGAGACTCTTGCAGCTGGTTCTGGCGTGATGGGGACAGCTCCCCCAAGACATGTAGAAGAAGCAGAGGAGGAGGATCCCGACGTTCCTTTTAAGCGCAAACGGACAAGTGGGTCTCGTAGAAAGCAATTGGTGAAAAAGCCCCGTCGCCAAGCTCCTACAGTCATTGTAGAGGGCGAACCATCTGTGCAGTTCCTCCTCTTGCCCCCAATAGTAGTTGAACCGTCAGTTGCTGATCCGACGACTGGCGAAATTGCTCCGGATCTGGATAAGATCAGCTCCGTCCTTGTAATATACCTTATATGTGTTTTAGGCAGCTCATCATTCATTTTGTGGTGCAGGAACTGAGGCAGCGTCAAGCCCGAGAGCTGAGGCCGTTGGAGAACAAGGGGAACATTACGATCCCCTGTTCACCTATAAAGAGGGTGATGAAGCTGGGTATTTCGCGGTCTTAGAAGGGTCCGGAGGTGATGCAGTTGAAGTTGGTCCTTCGGGTATCGGAACTTCGAGGAGAAATTCCGATACTTCTAGCTCCCTTGGGTGGACAACGGAGGGTTCGGCGAGCGAAAGCGGGCCGGCCATTCGTATTGACTCCGCTAAGGATGTTCCAATGGAGCCTGTAGAGACTGGTGTGGCCGCCAAGACGATTGAGGCGACATCATCTTTTGGTATTGCTTTGGCTTTTTGACTTTTACCATTTGTTGTGTCCTGCCTAAACACAACTTTGTTGCAGGTGTTCCGCCTCTGGGTGCGTCAACTTCAAGGGAGCCAACCGATCTTCCCGAGGGGTCCAGGGGTGACATGAGCACTTCGACCGCGGCAGATGCTGCTGTGTTGGATGCTTTGTATGGAGACCTACCCCTTTATCGGCCTGAGCCAGCCAGAGGAACAGAGGTTGAAGGGACGGTAGTCACAGAGGCAATTTCACTCCCAACTATATCAACGAGTAGGGTGCCATCAGTTTTGCCAGGTGCGGAGCTGAGGGTGATTACAAGTCCTACTTCCCCAACACTGGTGGTTGAGCCTGCTGTCCAGGAAATGGTCACTAGTCCTACCTCGGTTGTGGCTAGTGTACTGGTTTCAATGAAGACTCCGCCAAGATCATCAATGACTTGCCATGCTGCTGCAGCCAGTGTTCCCACTGTTCCTTCCACGGTAATGTCAACAAGGCCGGTGGAATCTTCTGAGGCTGCCCGTCTACCAGGAGTGGCTGAGGCTGAAAATGAATTTGGAGCTGAAATAGTCGACAACTTTTATAAAGGCCTAAAGCGATCCATTGATCTGATCTTGAAAGGCTCGACTATGCCATTTTCTACTTTAAAGGTGGTCCTCTCCCGAAGTATTGAGAATATCCGGGACTTTGGAGGGTATAAGCAGGCCGTCGCATTGGAACTTCTGGTAGACTAATTTGAGAGGGACGTGGAAGAATGGCGCCGTCTCAGCCGTTCGAACTTGGAGTCTTCAGTTGATGAGCAGCTTGCGCACCTTATCGCTCAGATGCATGAAGCCCATCTCGCCGCTCAGGAAGCCGCTAAGGCTATTTCTTCGGACTTGAAATCCTTAGAGACAAGGAAGATAGAGCTCGGTGACGCTATTGATGCTTCTAGCAGTGCTCTTCTTGACGCTGAAGATAAAATTGAAAAGGCCAAGGAGATGATCAGGAAGGCAAATCTTCTCTTATCCAAGGCTGAACCTGTACGTCTTGAAGAGATTGTGCGGCTTGAGCAACTCAAGGCTCAGAGTGATGAGCTTTTGTGGCAAGAGCTAGCTCAAAGGGCAACCTTGGCTGAAGTTGAATCTCGCTTGGCCCATACGGCGAGTTTTAATGAGGCCGAGGTAAGGTCGCAGGCTCTTGTGAGGGCTGCTGATGATAGGAAGACAAGGCTGCCCTTTCTTGAAGGACGGATCAAATCTTATGACGCACGCTCATAGCTTGTAACATATGTGCCTTCATGTATCCCTTCTTCTCAGACTTAATAAAAATAATTTTGTTTTGACTCCCTGTCGAATCTCCAACTTGTTTTACCTGCTGGATTGTCGTTTCCAAGTTGTATTGCAGCCACTTGAGAACATAGTCCTTGCTGGATTGAATAATGAGACTTGGCTATCTGTCGGTTCAGAGGTCGCAATGACATAACCGATTGAGAAGCTACTAGGCTCAAAGTAGTCCTTGTCAGACTAAAAAGTGAGACTTGGCTATCGTCCAGTTCAGAGGTCGCAATGACATAACTGGTTGAGACGCTACCAAACTCAAGATAGAAGATACTTATCTTTTGTAAATGTCAATAAGTATCGAGACCTGTCTTTTGTAAATGTCAATAGGCTCAAAATTGAGACTTGGCTGTCTGCCGGTTCAGAGGTCGCAGTGACATAACGATTGAGACGCCACCAAGCTCAGGGTTGGTGATACTTATCTTTTGTAAATGTCAATAAGTATCGAGACCTCTTTTGTAAATGTCAACAGGCTCAAAATTGAGACTTGGCTGTCTGCCGGTTCAGAGGTCGCAATGACATAACTGATTGAGACGCTACCAAACTCAAGGTAGATGATACTTATCTTTTATAAATGTCAATAAGTATCGAGACCTGTCTTTTGTAAATGTCAACAGGCTCAGGGTTGAGACTTATCTTTTGTAAATGTCAACAAGCTCGAAATTGAGACTTGGCTGTCTGCCAGTTCAGAGGTCGCAATGACATAACTGATTGAGACGCTACCAAGCTAAAGGTTGGTAATACTTATCTTTTGTAAATGTCAATAAGTATCGAGACCTGTCTTTTGTAAATGTCAACAGGCTCAGGGTTGAGACTTGTCTTTTGTAAATGTCAACAAGCTCGAAATTGAGACTTGGCTGTCTGCCAGTTCAGAGGTCGCAATGACATAACTGATTGAGACGCTACCAAGCTCAAGGTTAGCCTTTATGGGGCTAAAAGGGTAATACTTGTCTTTTATAAATGTCAACAAGTATAAGTGAGACCTGTCTTTTGTAAATGTCAACAAGCTCGAAATTGAGACTTGGCTGTCTGCCAGTTCAGAGGTCGCAATGACATAACTGATTGAGACGCTACCAAGCTCAAGGTTGGTGATGAAATTTGGGAAAAGGTCTCGTTTTCACGGGGAGAAACGAGGAAATCACTGTCATAGGTTTAGTGTTAACGTAACAGCGAAATGCATATGTGGTCTTACCATTCTATGGATGAGAGTTGGTAAGTGATTTTGGAGGTCTCGTTTTCGCGGGGAGAAACGAGGGAATCACTGTCATAGGTTTAATGTTAACGTAACAACGAAATGTATATGTGGTCTTACCATTCTATGGATGAGAATTGGTAAGTGATTTTGGAGAGGGAATTAAATGGGAATAGGTCCCTTAAGATTTTTAGCAAATCCTCAGCTGTCAACGGGTCTGATATGCCTTTACCAACTACCGTTTCAGTCGGGCTAGACATGCTATTCCCCTCAGCATGATGAGTTGTCGAGGACTTATGTTGGGCTTAAAGGCCAACATTTTCCTCTATCCTTAATCGTTAAGGATATTGGATCATCTGGTTAGCGTATGTGTAACCTTGATTCTCCTTTGAGAGAAACAGTATATGGCTAGGTTCCTACTGGTGTATGATCTCGCTTGGAGGAAGAGAAAGGCTCTCTTTGCATGTACCTTGGACATAAAGGTCTTGATCAGAGGTGTAATGCTAACTTGATCATGAGAAGGATCCTTAATCAAGAATAATACTTCTTTAAGAACTTGCCATTGATCGGCATCATGAGTAAATCACCATCTGAAGTCATGAGGCGGTATGCTCCGTTTGAATGGACTGTTTCTATTACAAACGGTCCTTTCCATTTAGGCTGAAATTTGCCTTTGGTCTTGTGCATCATAATCATCGGTCGTCTGACGGCTAAAACCAAGTCTCCTTTCTGGAAGACTCTTTGTTTGACCTTCTTATTGAAGGCTTTTGAGATTCGAGCTTGATACAGCTCGATGTGTTGCTGAGCTTGTAGTCGCTTTTTGTCTAGGGCTTTAAGCTCTTGAAGACGCAACCGATCATTGTCCTCTGATGTGATCTTAGTCATTAGAGCGACTCGCAATGATGGCATCTGGATTTCCAATGGGATGACTGCTTCACACCCGTACACCAGGGGAAAAGGTGTATTGCCTGTCGGTGTCCGAACCGTGATTCGGTAGGCCCAAAGACATTCACCAAGCTTTTCGTCCTAATCTCGCTTATTCGAGGAGACGAACTTCTTGAGTAACTTAATGATTATTTTGTTGAATGCTTCAGCCAAGCCATTAGCGGCGGGATTATAGGCAGTTGAAGCCACATTCTGAATTCGGTATTTATCGCAGAACCGATAGAATACCTGGCTTGTGAATTGGGGACCGTTATCATGGATGATCCGCCTAGGGACACCAAATCGATAGATGACATGGTGTTTGATGAAATTAACCACATTAGAGGTTTTGACTTCAACCAGTGGTATAGCTTCTGCCCACTTTGAAAAGTAATCGGTTATTGCCAGGATAAACCGGTGACCTCTTGTCGAGGAGGGGCTGATTGGCCCTACGACATCGATTCCCCATGCTTCAAATGGCCATGAAGCAACAGTCGGGTGGAGCAACTCCGAGGGCTGGTGTATGAAGTCCGCATGAATCTGGCATGCTTTACACCTTCGTGCATATTGGATGGCATCAGCTATCATGGTTGGCCAATAGTATCCAAGCCTATGCAACCTGTCTTTGAGTTTTGGACCTGGCTAATGAGCTCCGCAAATGCCGTCGTGTGCTTCTTTAAGAACTTCCTGTGCCTCTAAATTAGAAAGGTAACGGAGGAGGACACCGTCATATGAACTACAGTAAAGTGTCTTCAGAGTTGGATCGTAGTAGAAACGGAGAGACCTTCGTCTGATAGATGTCGCTTCTTTAGGATCGTCTGGCAGCAGACCATGTAAAGCATAGTCGATGAGAGGAAATCGCCAATCTCTCGGGTCAAGATCCGTGGAGACATTGTAGACTTCTCGGGTTCTTAACATATGCTTAGAGCATACAAGATGTCGAGTTGCCACTGTGAGGTGATACTCGGTGTCGGCTGGGAGGGCTAGTGTTGTTGCTAATGCAGCAAGAGCGTCTGCCCTGGTATTCTGAGATCGAGACACGTGCCCGATGTAGAAACCTTCAAATAGGTCAGCAAATTCGATGGCTGTGTGGTAATAAGGCACCAAATCCTCGTGGCGAACTTCATATTCGCCTTTAACCTGATTGATAATCAGTTTTGAATCACCGTAGGCTTCAAGGTAGCGTACCCCCATTCCATTGGCGAGCTGAAGACCAATGAGCAGAGCATTATATTCTGCTACATTGTTGGAGCATGATTCTGTCAGAGAGAATGCTCTAGGAAAGACGTAATTTTGTGGAGAGATAAACACAACCTCCACTCCAGCAATAATCTTACCTTTAGGGCCTATTCGTGATGCCCCATCGAAGAACATCTGCCACACTTCCTCTTCTGAGGTTGCGTTAGACTCGAAGACTTCATCTGGAATATCTTCGTGAAGTTTTGAGTGTTCCGAAACTGGATGAGCGGCCAAGAACTCTGCAAGGGTCTGGCCTTTAACCGCCTTCTGTGGGGTAAAGATCATGTCGTATTGAGACAAAAGAAGCGCCCATTTACTAATCTTGAGTTCAATGATCCTGGCTTCGTCATGAGAAGGCGCAAAGGATTTACTCTGGAGATGACATGTATGGTTTGACCGACCGAATAATGTCGTGTCTTCTAAACAGCAAAGACAAGAGCTAAACACTCCTTCTCGATAGGGTTATAGCGAGATTCCGCCTCTATCAGAGTCACTGAGAGAGATTGCCATCATTCGGCAGGATGGAGATGACATTGCAAGATTTGCCCTTCGACTTGGACTTCTTTGAATCCCTCTGCACGTCTTGGACAAGGTCTGGGTGTATCCACATAACTTCCCCTGCCTCCAATGTCAAGGGAACAAGACCTTTATTATCCTGAGCAGGATGCTTGACTTCCAACCGTGGTGCAGCTACTGGATAAGTCCCGTCAGGAATTGTGACCTTTGGGGTTTTGCCGAACTCAAGGGTCACCATATTGGCAATGACTTTCTTCTGCTCTGACTTTAGTGTCAGGACTCCAGCGTCGATCAAGGCCTGGATTCTGTCCTTGAGGACATAGCACTTGTCGGTAGGATGGTGAATCATCCTGTAATAGAGACAGTGTTTGGGGTCGTTTGTGCGTCCTATCTCATTGGGACGCCGAGCATCTGGCAGCTTCATTTTATTCCCTTTGTGGAGTAAATAGAATATTGTGACCACCTGATCGTCTCTGAAGGAATACTATTTTGGAGGGAACTTAGACTCCTGATTATTGGAGCCGCTCTTCTTGGCTTTTGACTACACGTCCCCGGACAATTCTACAGACATAGTCTCTTTCTCTTTGGCTTGAGAAGACTGCGCTATGTCGCTACGTCCTTTATTGTTCATACCCCATTTGCCTTTGGGGGCGGATGGTTCGAACTTTTTAGCCAACTTTTCGGCTATCTCAGCTTGTTCGACCAATTTTTTCCAGGTGTGGGCTTTGACAGCCCCCATGCGAATCTCTACTTAGTTTAAGAAGTTGTACCTGCACGTCTGTAAGAGCATGGGTAATGGCATTCCTGCTGGGCACGTCAAAGACAGATTTCTGAACCGCTCAATATAGTCATGGACAGATTCGCCTTTCTTTTGCACGGTGGAGAGGAGCTTGTCCATGGTCACCTCGGTATCGTCCTCATAGAAACGAGAAAGGAATCGAGTTTCCAAGTCGATCCAAGAATTGACAGAACCCGGAGGGAGACTTCAGAACCAGTCAAATGCTACCCCCTTTAAGGTGCCAATGAACAGCCTAGCCATGATGGCGTCGTTGCCTATAACATTACCAGTCTGAGACCGGAAATAGTAGATATGCTGATTTGGTGAACTTTTACCATCATATGTATGCAATGTTGGCGGTTTGAACTTTGGTGGGTATGGTACTGAATCCCACTCTAGCGGGTAAGGACGGACTGTCCCCACTTTTTTTAATTCATCCCTCTGAGTTAGGGATGCAATTTGAGCTTGCATGCCCTTAAGGACTTCAGCGTCTAAAGAAGAACCCCATTGGATTTCTCCGTCTTTGGCTGATCATTGCTAAAATGTTCCTCCTCATCATGATTGCTCCTGGCATCATTATCATTCTGATTGCTGAGGAGTTGAGCAAGCATCTGTTGAATGTTGTCTAGAGCTTCTTGCTGAGTTTTGAAAGTTTGCTCCTGAGCTTCCAAACGTCAACGAAGGTCGTCATTACCATTATCAGCCATGTTTACTGATGCTCTGTCTGTTCGCACCGAGCTAACTGTCGCCGAAGAGGCATACCCACTGTCTTCATCTTCTTCATCAGACCACTAGACTGATCCTCTCTTTAGTTGCGGCGAGGCCACTGCCACTGAGGAGGACGGCTGTTCATAAGTATAGGGTATCGCAACCCTAGATCTGGTGTTTCAGAAAACACCTTCTTCATGCACCAAGACTTCGCCTAAGTCTGGGCTGTAATCTGGATCTGGGGAGCTATAGGGGGCGTCGTCAGATGCTTGTCTTCCCCTACGTAGCTCTCGTCCCCTTCCGGTCATGTTGACGGATGCAGAGGGTGGATCTCGCGAGACGCTCCTTTTATGATGTTTCACGGGGCCTATACCGATAGTCGATCAAAAACTGATCGTCGTCCTGGAGGAGTGACGGAGATTGGTCCCAGCCGGCAATGGACCGAGTGGACTGTCACCAACTGACATCCTACTTGTTGACAACAGGAGGAAGAGGTTTGTTTATTTGTCGGCAATTCCCGCAAATCAGACCCGCTTGGGCCTAAACAATCCAGCGCAGAGGCTCTTTTGGATCGTATATAGGACGATGTCCTGCTCTTTTTATCCCTACAGAAGGGATTAGCACTGAATAGTGCTTCGGTTCTAACTTCGCGACCAGGCGCGAGTTTAGCACTTGACGAACCGGAGAGCGGAGCACGCTGTGGTGCTTTACCCGCTATGCTGCTGCGAAGGCAATTAGCCTCAGATGGTACTTTGGCTCTAGCTTCGCGGTCATGAACCCTGCGCGTACGCTGCGGTACTGTAGCTTCGCTCATGAGAACAAGGCTGGCGCAAGGCGATGCTGCTTTTGAATTGGACGACGGTATGATTGCCGTCGTGACTTCGCGATTAGCAGCATTGTTGGAGCAGATAGGCATCTTGCCTTTCTCTTCGTGAGAGAGGTGCAGTTTTGGCATAGCTACGCCTGAGGCTTCAGCCAGAGACTTCTGTTTAGGCCTCCACATCCGCTTTGGCAGAGGATACTTAGGTTCGCAAGGAACCTGATTAGCCATACGCGAGGCTGAAGGGTGTTGGCAGATTTCTGCTTCTGGTTCCTGCTTTGAAACCTTGGTCATGGAGACCTTTCTATGCTTCCGTGCTCGAAGCATTAGACCACCCCCAGAGAGGACTTCTTTAAATCTTCCTTGGTCAAATTGAACTACCAGGTTCTCGAAAGTGAAGGACTTGGACTGCGGGCGAGCTTTCTTGTTGCGCCAGAGAACCGCAGTAGGTTCGCAGAGAACCTTTTCTGTCTCTGCAGAGACTTTCCTTGAAGATTTAGCTAGAGAGACTCTGGCTGCACCGGTTTTTCTGAATTCAGAGTTAGACCCGAAGGTCTGTTCATCGCAATGCGACATTTGATTCTCGACAGTGGAGAATTTGATCCCCAGCGGAGTCGCCATCTTGTTTTCCATTGATTTGCAAAGGGGAAAACTTACAATAAAAAGAGTTGAGGAGCTAAATTACAAGTATTCTAAAAGATTACAAGTATATCTCCTTAGAGATTCTGGAGAAGTGTGCCGATAGGAGTCTGGTCAGCGCGCGACCACTTTGTCCCTTTGACGATGCGAGCGATGAGATTCCCTTCTCGCCTGGTTCGGGGAATCAGAGAACAGAAGGTTAGTAGAGCCCTCTTGCTACTTCTCAAAACTACCTTCACTTAGGAATTCCTTCTCGCCTGGTTTCGGAGATTCCTTGAGAAGAAGGTATTAGGGTATCAGCACCCTGATTAGAGAAGTGATTCTCTAAAAGTCTCTGAATTCAAGAGAATAGATCTCTGTTTGTGCACGGTGCGTCCTCTCGAGAAGTCTGCCGTCTCTCTGGAGCCTGTGCGTGGTCTCTACTTCTGGAGGTCCCTCTCCTTGTGCCCCTGGTGGGCTATTTATAGGGAGAGCAGGGGTATAATTGTCCCTTGAAAATATGAAAACAGATTGAATCAAATCTGTTTAAATCTGGAAAGTAGCCTTGCTGCGAGGCTAGGATCAGCTTCTGCGAAGCTAGAAATGGCAAGTCGGTTGATCCTCTTGATCTGGTTTGATCCTTTCCATACCGTTGGAGGATTTCCCCTGATCTTCTTACTCGTTTTAGAAGAGTCAAGAGATTGTGGCAATCAACTGCCAAATTTGATCTCAGATTTGATCTTGATTGGATTTGATCTCAATCCTGATTAGATTTGATCTCATCTAGAGATTTAATTGGTCAAAGGTTGACCATAGCAGACCAGCAGCGGCGCTGCCCGCTTTGAACTCACAGCGGTGCTGGAGGCAGTATCTAGCAAAGTCAGAGGAAAGCTCTTCGGAGGAGCTAGATGTCGTCTGTGGCGAAGCTACCACATACCCTTTCTGCGCAGTTGCGTGTGGCTTCAGGCGGAGCTAACTCTCTCTGCGGAGTTGCGCTTCAGCAATTCAGGCGAAGCTATGAGTTAGCTTCCTGGCGGAGCTTTGAATGGCTTTAAGGCGAAGTTGGATGATCTTAGCCTCTCTGGCGAGGCTATCCCTTTGGGCTCATGTGATGCTAAGTGCTAGCATTTTAGACTTGCTGAGGTCTGTTTAGAGACAATCCGGGCTCACTGTCTGCTTGCTAGATCAGTGGAGTCCAAGTTGCTTCCTTGTCCCTCGAGATGGGTGAAAACTGGTCGTCAGCTTGTCTGTCACTTGTCTTTTGTAAATGTCAACAAGTTTAGACATTGTTCGGGCCAGTAAGAATCTTGTCTTTTTTAAGTGTCAACAGTTCTGTTTATTGGATTTGATTGTGATGTTTTAGTCAGCTATCTCTGAATTTTTGGGGGCTATTTCCTGACCTATTAAACTAGTTATAATGTTGATTAGATCTCCTCTAATCCCTATAAATAGATGGTATTGGTCACTTGTAAAAATTAAGAAAAATACCCATTATTTTGTGTTTCAAAAAAAGAAGAAAAGTTTTTCAAGCTCTCAATTCTAAAGTGCATTCTTGTCAAAGTTTTTCAGTTGTTTTAAAGCTTTTTCCTTACTCTTTTCAACTAAATTTTCTCACTACACTTCTTGAGCCAAAAATCTTTCCCATTCTATAAGGAGTTGTAAGAGAGAAGTGTGTGGTCCTTGTTGATCACCTTGTTACTTGTTCTACCTTTGTGTTGAGATCCCTCTTGTGTAGAGGATTGGATTGGTGGGAATTCGGCACTCCGGTCTTGTAGACCTCTTGTAATTTTCTCGGTGGATATAGTGGAAATCCTTCACGGTGGTGAAAGCGGGGACGTAGAGCAGTGGCTCGAACCTCGTAACAAATTCCTTGTGTTTGCGATTGGTTTATTATTATTTTTCATTGCTTTACAATTTTATCTTGTTATACTTCTTGCCTGCACTTCCTTATTGCTCCCATTTCATTCATTTGCATTTTCTGGTCTTTACTCATCTCAACAAGAAAGCAATTACGCGCCTCAACTCATAATCTAGAGGAATCAAAGAGGAGAAGTTCTAGAGCCTTTCACGGGAAATTCGGCTTCAATTTCTTGTTTTAAGTGACCGTTTGCATCATATTCACATACTTGTTTTGAGCCCTACACTTAGAGGGATTCCAAACCAACCTCCACACTCACTTCTACACAAGAGGGATTCAATAACAAGGAAAAGAGGTTTACAACTCAAGGTGATCACAAAGACCACAAACCTAATATTTTCTCACTAAACAAAGATCCTATAGATAGGATAGAAATGATAAGCTCAAGTGTGAGAAAACAAAGTGTTTGGAACAAAGAAAAATGCTTGGGAAAAACTCCAAATAGATATAGAATTTTTAGACCAAAAACCAATTCCCAAAAGACTATATTTTCTTTGAATTTCCAACACTTTAAAAACAAATAAAGAATAAGAATTTTGAACCCAAAAACTTTTGCTGAAAAACTCTTTAAGTATGTAAATTTTTCTCTCTTGAAAACTTGTTAAAAATAGCTCTTGAATGGGGTATTTATAACCCCCAAGAAAATCTGCATGTTGGCAGCTGGAAAGGGCCAGAATGCCCTTCCGGTCGACCGGCCGGTCGACCGGCTAACGGTCAAAAAAGTGACCGTTGAGCCCAGCGGTCGACCGCCCGGTCGACCGGCCCAAAGCTCACGGTCGACCGCCCGGTCGACCGCCCTCACCCGAGAGTAGGGTGACTTCAGTCGGTCGACCGCACTGTCGACCGGCCAAGCGAACTTGGCCTTTATGCACGTCTCGTGCACATCGGTCGACCGGGTCGGTCGATCGACTACTGTTCCGGTCGACCGTCCCGGTCGACTGCCAGAGCCTGGCAGGTATTTTTCAGAATTTAAAAACTGATCTTTTTAACTTCAATTAAATCCCATAAAATCACATAAATTCCACAAAAATCAGTTCATGTTATATCTTTGAAATACAAACATGTTTGAGTAAAAATCAAATCATGTTACAAACATTTTGAACAATTTTTGTGACTTGGAAATTTTGCCTTAAACTAAATTCTGTATTTTCCAAAACTTGTATTTTTGAAATGGAAATCCGATTTTTCCAAAACATATGTAAATACAAAAACATGATATTTAAACAACTTTGAAGCATATAGTATATGGATAGAATCCAATATACATGAAAGAGATATATATCAAAGTTTTTGACATTAATTCCGAAAATAAGTTTTGTTTAAATGCAAAACCCAAATACATGAACAGGTTATCAAAATAAGTTATTCTAAGAATATGAAGCAAACATGTATATAGATCAAATCTAATATACATTAAACCATGTAAACTTGTTTTGATATAATACCTTTCATGAAAACCAAGATCGGTTAAACCAAAAACCGAAACCACCAAACATGAAACTTGAAACAAGTGTGTGTGTTGTGAACTTGAGCATATCACACTATCTAATCTTTAACAATGAATCTAAACTAATTATTCTAAAACAAACCGAGGTCTTCTTATAGAGCGTTGTCTCCAAGTCGACTCGATCCAAACGTGATCCTCCGAGCTTGACTCCAAACGAGTGCTAGATATGAACTTGACGCTCGGGCTCTTGAATCACCATGTGAAAGCTCCAAAACACCTTTGTTGAAGCTGATCATCTACTAATATCTTGGTTAAATATCTGAAACTAAATATCACAAGATTATTAGTAAACTTTAACTACATGAGTTAATCATCATCAAAACTAGAGTGGAAGGCCTCTGGGCCAACAATCTCCCCCTTTTTGATGATGACAAAACTCATGGAGTTATATATGCATGGATTAAAGTTAAGCTTTAAAGAAGCTCCCCCTTAACTCATGCATAGCAATAAATAATAAGATATGCAATGAATGCTAAACATGAATATGCATAAACATGCATAAAACAATGAAATAATCATACTCTTGATACCAAATTTTTAAAATAAATTACTTTACTACCTTTTTAAACTAAACATGTTCTTAAATACCAATTGAAACTATAAACTTAAAATAAACATGTTCTTTAAATAATTGCTCTTGATACCAATAAAAATTTCAATTGAAAGCTATTCAATAAAAGCTCTTGATACCAATAATAAAACTTTTAATAAAAGCTCTTGATACCAATTGAAAGATAATCAATAAAAGCTCTTAATACCAATAATAAAAATTTTAATAAAAGTTCTTGATACCAACAAAACAAAACAACAAACTATGTTCTTGATACTAATATCCATGCTCTTGATACCAATATCAACAAAACATAAAACAAACTCTCTTGATACCAATATGAAACAAAACAAACTTTGATATAAACTTATAAATAAACATGCATATATACTCAAATACTTCTCCCCCTTTTTGTCAATCATCAACAAAGGGGTCAAAGAAAACAATAAAATAATGTTCTCCCCTTTTTGTCTGAAACAAAAAAATCAACATGGGGTGAAATCAAAACAAAAAATTATGATACCAATTGAAAAAAAAAAATATATCAATTTAGTGCATCATGATACCAATTGAAAATAAACAAATAGGTAAACCAAAAAAATTTTGAAGAATACCAATTAAAAGTAAATAAAATATTGAAAACCAAACTTAAAGAAACCAATTGAAAGTACCAATTGAAAGTACATAAAACATTTTTGAAGAAACCCACCAAAAAATTTTGATATCAATTGAAAGATGTAAATATATAGGTAATCTTGATACCAATTATAAAAATTAGTACCAATTGAAAATATTTTACACTTTTGATACCAATTTAAAAAACATAAACCAATCTTTTTGGTTAAACACAAAACTCATTTTACAATAGAGATACCAAATAAAGAATAATATCAATTTAATGTGTTTGATACCAATATTGAAAATGAAACATATATCAATTGAAAATATTTTTCATTAGGAGCGTATGATACCAAATTAAAATCAATATCATTTTTCAACCATTTTTCATCATAAAGTTTGGGAGTAGAAAACCAAAGGTAAACAAAATCAATTGAAAGGTGAAATATGAATTTTCTCCCCCTTTATGAAATACCAATTAAAATGATGCATAAGCTTTTATAAGATACCAATTAAAAAATAATCAATTGAAATATAAGTGTCATTTAAGAAATCAAGTTTAGCATAACCAAAATTTGTTCTCAAAGATACAGAGATATAGTAAACACAAATAAAATACATATATATGTATGAAAAATTAAATACCAATTGAAATTGATACTATTTGAAGTGTAAGCATGCATATATATAAACATATATGAGTATATAAAAAGAATGTCAATAGTGATACCAATTAAAAAAGATACAATGATATCAATTGAAAACAAAATAAGATCAAGTGTATAACTCATACTTCCTACCACCCATTTCATGTACATGTTTTAAATAGATTTTCAATAATGAGCATACAAGGCATGGTCGCCCAACCAGCAGCCCTTTGAAGGGTAGGGGTTTTCAAAAATAAGTTTGAAAATAATATAACACGTTTGAAAACTCTACCAAATGAAGAATACGAACTAGTTATAAGATAAAATTGTAAACTAGTAAGAAATCCTTCATGCAAGGATTAAAAAAAATATATTCCATAAAACATGAAAATCACTAAACCAATGTCGCTCAAAATCTATATAGCGCATATAATACTCATGAAAATAAAATCATGAGAAAACATCAAATAATATGAGTGTACAAGTTTTGTGAAAGACATAGTCATGGAAATAGGCAATTTCGCTCAATAAGAAATTCCTTAAAACATGAAAACATGAAGTTCATTAAAATATAATTTTCAAAAATATAACTTCAAGGCATATGTATGATTTGTACAAACTAAAGTATACATACATATCCAAACATGAACGAGTCCACAAAAGTATATGCATGAAGGCAAGTGGCTCAAGGATGTATATGTATAACTATTAGTTTGGACAAAATAGACATATACATTAAGTTAAACATACACATGAAAACATGTACAAAATGGGAATACAAGTCAAAATGTATGAATCATCAAAACTAAACTATACTAGTATATCTAATGGGTACAAATGAGCATTCAAGCACAAACATATAATAATCTATTTGTGGCTCACTAGTTGTACAAGTATATATCTAAGTTTTAATGAAAACTAACATCTAAACATGTAATCAAAACATGAAGCATCAAAACAAAACTCATATGATCATTATGGCAAATGCCCATGGATTAGAGCTATGATATACATAATAGCTAAACTATGGAGAGAACACAAAATATGGGTCCATATAAACATGAGTGATCTCAAATACTAATCATGCATATCACAAATCTAATAATCATGACATTTAACATACTAATCATGAAACATCAAAACATGCTAAAAATGAATAATATGAAAGCATGTAAACATAATTGGAGTTAGAGATTGTTACCAAAACCATGAGGGTACATCTCTATGTCTCCAAACCAAGGTGGTCCTCCCACCAAACTCCCCTTGAAAGTGATGCATCCAAATAGTCCTCTTTAAGTTCGGAACGCATCCACCTCAAAGTACCATCACTCTCACGTCATGTGAGAGCCCACACTTGCATCAAATAAAATAGGAGTGATCTTTGGTACCCATACTCTTTTGGGTCCATGGGGGTTAGCTCCTTTCCTAACTCAAACAAACTTATTTGCTAAATTAGAATCATGTATCCTATCATAACAAAATTTAGTAAGGTGGCCCTTACGTTCACAATGTGTACATGTGTACACATGAGCATACAAAGTGTTATGAGTGTGGTCGTGAGGAGCATGTGTATGCCGTGTATGGTGTGCATGCATAGATGGAACTTGTTTTTTGTGAAATATGGATCCAACCGTGTATGGTTCATGGCACAATGGCTCAAAGTGGAGCCCAAACATTCAACACTTTTCTTCAAAATATTTATATCATTTTTAATACTAGAAGATAAAGTGGAGCATGCAATAGGTGAGCTAGATGATGAAGCTACACTAGCATGGCAAACATGAGAATCAATATCATTTTTCAAAGAATTATTCTTCTTAGAAACCAAATCCAATTCCTTTGAAATAGAAACAATTTTAATTTTTAAAGATTCATTTTCTTTTACAACAAAATCAACTTTTGAAGATAAAGCTTTATTTTTCTTCAAAATATTTTCACAATCATTTTTGGTTTTCAAAATTTTGTTTTCATTAAAAGCAAGTTCAAGTTGGGATTTAAGTGAGTCACGTTCACTTGAAATCTCATCCCTCTCTTGCAAAGCAATCTCAAATCTAGAAGATAAATTTTTATTTTCTTCTTTTAATCCAATATTATCCTTTTTCAAAAGTTTATATTTTAAAATCAAATTTTCACAATTTTTAGCTAGTTCATTATTTAAGGCATGTGCATCCATACACTCATTGCAATAAGAACTAGTACTAACATCTAGTTGAGTATCCGAATGTACCTCAAGGGAGTCATTCCTTTGGACCATGAAGCAACGTTCGTCGGACTCTTCTCGACTAGATTTCCTCTTCTTATTGATAAGCGTTGGTAGCTCGGGAGATGTCAAAATGTTCCACACTGCAAAAATGAAATCATAATGAGAAAACACATGTAAATATTTTTTATCAAGAAATGTTCTAAGTGCCTTAAGGGCTTGTGCATTGGCCTCTATATGCTTGCTATCATTAAGGTAAGATTTCTTGGTAATGGCAAGGTAAACTTTGTAACCTAGGGCTTTTAAATGGCAACTCATCCATATATCAAGTCTAGAGATATCAAACATGGGAGGGCTATCCATGAGTGCAAACTATATGTGTGCAAATGCAAATGCAAATGTAGATTAGCAACCAAGATCACACTCCTAGGTGGTTAAACCTAATATCAGGAGCGTAAGCTCTGATACCAATTGAAAGTACACCTAGAGGGGGTGAATAGGTGTACGGCTAATCTATGAACAATAATGCGAAAATTAAAACTTAATTGTAACACACTTAGTGTAACCAACGAGTGTAGCCGAATTCCCAGTGAAGGGCTCTGGACTAACTCCTCTTGATTCCTCTGAATAAGAGTTGAGGTGCTATATGAAGCTCTCTTGGTTAAACACAAATATGGCACACACAAACAAACACAAGCATATATATGATATGACAATATGAATCAATGCACAAAGTAATAGAGAGAGTTAGAGTAAGTGGATCAAACGCAAACAACGAGATATGTTTCGAGGTTCGAGCACACAGCTCTACGTTCCCGCCTTCACACAGAAAGATTTTCACTAACTCGTCCACACAGGACTTCCCACACAGGGAACCTCCACTGAGGATTTTGGGCAATACAATAACCGGGAGTACACAACTCCTCTCTCAACAAATACAACCTCTACGCTTAGAGGCAAGGTACAAAGTCACCACAATATCAACCTCACAATAGAGGGATAGGCACTTAGCCAACAACCACAATCTCCTCTACACTTAGAAGGATTCCAAACCAACCTCCACACTTACCTCTACACAAGAGGGATTCAACAACAAGGAAAAGAGGTTTACAACTCAAGGTGATTACAAAGACCACAAACCCAATCTTTTCTCAACAAAGATCCTATAGATAGGATAGAAATGATTAGCTCAAGTGTGAGAAAACAAAGTGTTTGGAACAAAGAAAAATGCTTGGGAAAAACTCCAAATAGATATAGAATTTTTAGACCAAAAACCAATTCCCAAAAGACTATATTTTCTTTGAATTTCCAACACTTTAAAAAAATAAAGAATAAGAATTTTGAACCCAAAAACTTTTGCTGAAAAACTCTTTAAGTATGTAAATTTTTCTCTCTTGAAAACTTGTTAAAAAATAGCTCTTGAATTGGGTGTTTATAACCCCCAAGAAAATCTGCCCGTTGGCAACTGGAAAGGGCCAAAATGCCCTTCTGGTCGACCGGCCAACGGTCAAAAAAGTGACCGTTGAGCCCAGAGGTCGACCGCCCGGTCGACCGCCCCCACCCGAGAGTGGGGTGACTTCAGTCGGTCGACCGCACGGTCGACCGGCCAAGCCAACTTGGCCTTTGTGCATGTCTCGTGCACATCAGTCGACTGGGTCGGTCGACCGACTACTGGTCCGGTCGACCGTCCCTGTCGACCGCCAGAGCCTGGCAGGTATTTTTCAGAATTTAAAAACTGATCTTTTTAACTTCAATTAAATCCCATAAAATCACATAAATTCCACAAAAATTAGTTCATGTTATATCTTTGAAATACAAACATGTTTGAGTAAAAATCAATTCATGTTACAAACATTTTGAACCATTTTTGTGACTTGAAAATTTTGCCTTAAACCAAATTCTGTATTTTTCAAAACTTGTATTTTTGAAATGGAAATCCGATTTTTCCAAAACACATGTAGATACAAAAACATGATATTTAAACAACTTTGAAGCATATAGTATATGGATAGAATCCAATATACATGAAAGAGATATATATCAATGTTTTTGACATTAATTCCGAAAATAAGTTTTGTTTAAATACAAAACCCAAATACATGAATAGGTTATCAAAATAAGTTATTCTAAGAATATGAAGCCTACATGTATATAGATCAAATCTAATATACATTAAACCATGTAAACTTGTTTTGATATAATACTTTTCATGAAAACCAAGATCGGTTAAACCAAAAATCAAAAACCAACAAACATGAAACTTGAAACAAGTGTGCGTGTTGTGAACTTGAGCATATCACACTATCTAATCTTTAACAATGGATCTAAACTAACTATTCTAAAACAAACCGAGGTCTTCTTGTAGAGCGCCATCTCCAAGTCGACTCGATCCAAACGTGATCCTCCGAGCTTGACTCAAAACGAGTGCTAGATATGAACTTGACGCCGGGCTCTTGAATCACCATGTGAAAGCTCCAAACACCTTTGTTGAAGCTAATTACCTACTAATATCTTGGTTAAATATCTGAAACTAAATATCACAAGATTATTAGTAAACTATAACTACATGAGTTAATCATCATCAAAACTAGAGTGGAAGGCCTCTGGGCCAACATTAACTTCTTGAGTTACACTTCATATTCTATTCTATAGGAAGTTGTAAGAGAGAGTGTTTGTAATCTTGTTGGATCGCGAAGAGCTTTGTAACCTCAATTGGTTTTGTGCTACCTCTTGTATAGAGGGTTGAGTGGTAGAGTTGTGTACTCCGATCTTGTGTAGATCAAATTGTAATTCCTTTCTGTAAGATCCCTTTGTGGAAGATCCCTTAGAGGATAGTGAAATCCTTCATAGTGGTGAAGGAGGGGACGTAGAGTGGTAGCTCGAATCTCGGAACAAATCCTTTGTGTTTGCGTTCGCTTATGTCTTACTCTCTATTGCTTTTTACTTTTCATACTTGTGTAGTTGTTCATCTTTCCTAATATCATTGCTTGCATTTCATCCATCACTTTCATTATCGGTCTATACTCATCTCAACAAGGTGGCAATTGAATACCTCAACTCATTATCTAGAGGAATCAAATAGGAGAAGTTCTAGAGCCCTTCACAGGGAATTCAGTCTCAATTCTTATTTTGAGTAACCATTTGCATAATTCATCATAAGTAGTTTTATAATTGCATTTGATTAGTAAAACACCTATTCACCCCCCTCTAGGTTTATTTCAATTTCACTCTTCATGAGTATCTGCTGACCATCGTCATGTTCCGATACTCAATATTTTGGGAAGCGGGGCGTGACAGTGGTCCTACCATTCCATGGAAGGGAATTGATAAGGGATTATGGAAGGGAACTTGGGATCAGATCCCGTAGGATTTTAAGCAAGCCCTTAGTTATCAACAGATTTGGTATGTCTTTACTAACTACTGTTTGAGTTGGGCTAGCTATGCTATTCCCCTCAGCATAATGAGTTGTCGAGGAATTTTCGTTAGGCTTAAAAGCCAACGTTTTTCCTTTATCCTTGGCCGTTGGAGGCATCGGATTGTTGTTCCACAGATAACTTCTAAAATCTTGCTTGGGATTAGGGAAGTATAAACTTTGTGGGAAACTTATAAGGAAATTATCATTCCCTGTAAGTACTTCTTTGATCAGAGGTGTATTGTTGAACTTGATCAGGAATAGTGTTTCTTTGTTTGGAGAAGTATATGATGTACTTTCAGGGGTTTTTATTCCGTGGGATGACAAATACTGATGGAATGGTTAAGACTATTCAGAGGTAACTGTTAAACATGATAGTCGTAGGAGTCGAATCACCTCGTTACCTAGTAGATTCAATGATACATGCTCTTATAATCTTTTTGGTTTACTCTTTGATTGGTCACTAATATTGCACATTTATGATCATATTATCCCACTTATTATAGAATAAAATCTGCATTTTCCTAATTAAATGTTTAATTTATTTATAGGCCCATTCTTAAAGGAGAGTGAAGAGAAATGAGCCCAAAAGCCCATCAAATTCTGAATTAAATCAGAATTAATTCGAACTCAGTGAATCAGGGCAAATCAGATCGGTTCAGATCGGTTGAAAATCAGTTAGAACGAATCCCTAAAAATCGATCGGTTGAAGCCAAGGATCAAAGGCCATTTCGTCAAAATCCCGGACTTAAACTTCACATCCAGCTGAAGATAAAGACCAATCGAGAAACCGGGGAGCCCCACCAACAGGGTGTGGCCACCTAGCATTACGCTCCCCCTATCTTCTCACACCTCTCCCCTCTGGATTTTGCCTATAAATACTGAGATTTCAAGAGCAAAAATGGGACGATCATGCTGAGATAGGATTTAGTCCATTTTTCCATTTTTTAGTGTAGGTTTTTGTTTTTCTTTTTATGTAATTTTTAGTTTTAATTTATGTAAATCAGAGGAGATCATAGTTTCATAGGAGAACGAGAACGAAGCTTGTGCTGAGAGTGACACCGGTGTAAGGTTTCTTTCTTTTCTCTTATTGTTATGAAATCGAATCTGTAGTTACCTTTTTATGTACTTCGTTTTAGTGTTCTTCTACTTCTTCTTTTCTACTTCACTCATTCTTGTACCAATTGCTATCCAAGTGAGTCTTATAGCATCGAAAGAGCCTTGCCTTTGCGAGTGCCACCGATAGCTCATGACGATGGATTTGAGTCTCTCTGTATCATTTCATGCTTGTTTTGTCTTGATGATGTAATGTAGAAGAGACAATAATCAACTCTTAGGGCTATGCGCTGATTGCCTCCACTTCAAGGTATCATCGTCGCCAAAGATTTAAGGTAAGCCTTTGGTCAAAAGGAGGTAAGTAATTATTTTTAGTTTTTCTTTCTTTTCTTGTAACTTTTAGTTTAGATCACCAACACCACATCTTCCAAATCTTTTTCACTCTTTTTCAATTTATTTGTACATAGTCATTTTTCATTTTTCTCCACTTTCTCATTCTACCACTTTCTTCCACACTTAACTTTAACCTAACTCTTTTTTATTTTCATTTCTTAAAACAAAGAAGAACCTTCATTTTTCTTCACAAAGATTTCAATACAAATCTTGAACGCTTCTATCGCTAACCCTCCTTGTGGATCACGACCCGCATAGCCACTTGCTATCGCGGTAAAATTGAGCACTTGCACATCTCTATTTTAAAGTTCTGAAATACTGTATTTTTGTGCAGGTTCAAGCTCGAATCAATTTTGGCGCCGTTGCTGGGGAGGGTAACGATTTTTATTGAATTTTTAGAACTAAAACAAATTTTTCTTCTCTGTTGCAGGTTATAGGGCAGGAAAAGCAGGAAAAAAAAGATTGCAGTAACATATAAGTGATCTTGGGCCTCTGTTCCAGAAAACAGAGACCAAGTACCCTCTGAATTGCCGCGTTTGCTCGGCTCTAGCCACGTTTCCGCGGCAAGGAAGAGTTCACTACTGACTGACTTTTTGCAGGGCTATTTGTTTTGCAAAATTAGAGTTTATGCAAACTTTATTTCTTGTATGACATCACCAGGAGCCTGCTAATAAACCAACAGTAAAATACTTATTGAAAAGATTGAAAAATTGATTAGACGTTTGCATTTTAGGCACGTGTCTTTTCAATTCATTTACTTTACTGTTGAAGAGTGTTGGAGCAAGGTACGTTCGCATTGCATTTAGAATAGGACTCATCTCTTTATTGATTTACATCGCTTTGAGTGAATCTTGTTTGCATATCTTGTACACTTGCACAAACTGATCTTAAGGGCACCACCCCATAACAAGATAAGGTGGGGATTTAATCACCCTTCTTTGGCCCAAAAATCAGATTCCAAGCACTCACTAACCCGAGCCTAACTAAAAATGAGTAGACGTTGGCCCTAGGGACATCTCGGACTCAATTAGGAGACTATCCTAAGGGGGAAAGGTGTTGGAATTTGACTCCGCCAAATCAGTGTCTAGGAAAGGGATTAAGGGCCGAAAGCCCGAAGGTTGGTGGTTATTTAATTACGGAACGTCTTAGACGGATAACCTTCCACCAATCTTGCCCTGACCTGGTTGATTAGCTTGTGGTCAAAGTCTACATTATACCTCCCGTGGACAGTCTAACCAGTTAGGAGTCTAGGTCATAGGTCTACCCTAACTTAGTTTAGAATTTTTTTCTTTTTATTTGTTTGCTTATTTGTTTTTTCTTCTTTGTTTGTATTCTATTGTGTGATATGGCTTATAATAACAATTTTTCAATTTTAATAGTAATCCATATTACACACCGATCTCTTTTTCGGATATTACCAACCTGGCATATCATAACTTTAACCAACCTAGTGTGCTGGATTAGTCTTATCCGAATCAATATAATCCATGCCCCCAATCTTATAACCATAATTTTTAGAATAATTTTAACTCTTCACAGAGTCAGTGGGGATGCACCTCCCCCGAGTCTAATTTTCAACCAACTTGTCCTCCTTATCCACCTAGTCCACAATATTTCCAAGATTCATACTCAGTTCCACCAGTTTAAAATAGAAAACCATCAATTTTGAAAATGAGTATGCTTGAGTCCAAACAAAAATCACAAAATCTGATGGACTCACAATTTCACCACCAATTCTAAGACAGCACTTCATCTTTTCAACAAAACGATGAACCAATCAACTATGAAAAGATGCTTGAAGCCATGACTCAGGCTCAAAACGCTCGTAATCGTGACATAGATATGATGGTCCAATCTCTACGTTCCCACCGTTTGACCAGTTCTGATGTCACTAACCATTCTGTTAGAGCCGAAGAGTCATGTTGTTTTGAAAATCAAGGTTCCATTTTAGAACAATCATTTGAACTTGCCCAAACTCCAAATTTTAAAAATGATATTGACAATTTGGCAAGTTATTCCTTTCCTGAAATAGAACTTGAGAATAAATATGATCCTGAACATCAACTTAGTGACTCAATTCTACTTCCTGATTCAATAATGACTCCGGTGTCTTCACCTGATTTCAATCATTTTCCCGAGTCAATATTAGATCCTGTGCCAATTCATCATGAAATTGAATCACCCATCTTTGATGATCATATTGAACTTGACCAATTTTACACTTTTGAAAGTACTATTGACAAATTGGCAAGTTCTCATTTTTATGACATTAAACTCAATGAGAAATGTGACCTAGATTCTCAAATCTGTGATCCAGTTCAAATTCCCAAATTAATATTGACTCCTGTTTTGTTACCCGACTTGAGTAATATTTTAGAGTCAGTTTTGATTTTCTTGAACTTGAATCACCAATATTAAGTCACATTCCATTGTTGAAAAATAAATGTGGACTTGAGTTTCAATTTCTTGACTTGGACCCACTTCTTGAACCAATCTCGACTCCTGAGCCTTTACTTGACTTAAGTCACCTTCCTGAGTCGGTATTAGTTCCTGTACTTCCTGAGTTCAAGTCAATCATTCTATCTTTTCACACTCCATTTTGGGACAAGGCGGTTGACAAATTTGACTCCGAAATTAATTATGGAATTTGGAAATTAGATGGGGTTAAATTTTTAAATAAAAATCCTTCATGGATATATCATTTTAATGGGTTATGTTAGAGAGATTTCTGGTGGGTTTCTCCGAACTCCACGAAAAGTCGATTGGGCCGCATTTCGTGGACCAATCTGACTACCACCGGAACCACCACCTTAAGGTAGTATTTTCCTTCCCTGTCTTCTTTTTCATGCATCTATGCATTAATTCATACATTGAGGACAATGCATGAGATAGGTGTGGGGGAGGGTCTAACATAACTTAGGTTTTTCTTTTTTTTTTAAAAATAAAAAAATAAAAAAATAAAAAATTCTTTACTTTTAAAACTTTTTGAAAATAGAAACAATATTTTGACATATTTTTTGTAAGAAATTAAGTCAATTTTAAGGAATAAGAAAATCAAAATTAGGATTTCTTAAATTTGGTCAAAATAAGATTATTTGTTTGATTTTTAGGGTTAGGAAGATAATTTGTCAAAGTAATTTAGTTTTGATCTTTACCTTAATAAAATATGCATACTTCATACACTTACACACTTAGGGTTCAAAAACAAAGATTCTTATGTCTTATATATAAAAAAAAAGAAAAAAATATCTATGAAAGATGAACAAATCTAATTATTTATTAGTTAGGTACTTTGGCCTAAGCAAGCCTTAGTATTTATGCGAAAGATGATTAGATAAGTTTGAGAAAAAATATATATAAAAATCCTCTGATTAAGCAGGGTATTTGTGCCTAATAAAGCATAAATATTTACGCCTAAAAGGGGTTCATATAATAAAATCCTTAGTTTTGTGGCCTTGTTTGCTCGAGTTCTTAAGTCCTTGGGGTGTTTTCTCACCCGGTGCCCTAAGACCGTTTGGTTTGGGAGTCATCGATTAAAGGCTCGTTACATGAGCAGATTAGAAAGCCTAATAGAACTAAGGAATAATACCACAAAATATATATATATATATATAAATAAGGCATAAGAGTTATAATTAATGAACCTTTAGTCAAAATTTTCACGGTCACAAGGTGCATATGACTTAGGGTAAAGTAATAGACTAAATGAGAAGTATAATTTGACTCCTTACTTTGATTGATAACAAATTTTTGAATGGAGACTAAATTTAGGAATGAAAAATTCAATTTTCCTATAACTTATAGATTACTTAAATCTTACAATTATATTTTAAATATTTTCTCTTTCAAAATGCTTTTCGAAAATACTAACTCTTTGTTTCTCTTTCTTTATGGATTTTGTGGGTGTAATCCACTGAAAACCCTCACGAGACAAAACTCGTCCTCTAGGGGAAACCTAGAGGTTTAACGGCTTGTTGCACATGCTCAGTGCAATCGAGTGATCTGCGAAAGTGGTCTAATAATCCTTAGTATAATTTAGTTGTTTTTGCTCGAGGACGAGCAAAAGATAGGTATGGGGGTGTGATTAGTCACTAATATTATACATTTATTATCATATTATCCCACTTATTATAGAATAAAATCTACATTTTCCTAATTAAATGTTTAATTTATTTGCAGGCCCATTCTTAAAGGAAAGTGAAGAGAAATGAGCCCAAAAGCCCATCAATTCTAAATTAATTCAAAATTAATTCGAACTCAGTGAATCAGGGCAAATTAGATCGGTTCAGATTGGTTGAAAATTAGTTAGAACGAATTCCTACAAATCGATCGGTTGAAGCCAAGGATCAAAGGCCATTTCGTCAAAATCCCAGACTTAAACTGCAAATCCAGCTGAAGATAAAGACCAATCGAGAAACCGGGGAGCCCTACCAATAGGGTGTGGCCACCTGACCACACCCTGGCCGCGAAAACGCAGCCAAAACCGCGTTTTTGCGGCTTGGTTAGTTAGTTAGGGGGAGCGTTTGCTCCCCCTATCTTCTCACACCTCTCCCCTCTGGGTTTTGCCTATAAATACTGGGATTTTCAGAGCAAAAATGGGACGATCATGCAGAGATAGGATTTAGTCCATTTTTTTCATTTTTTAGTGTAGGTTTTTGTTTTTCTTTTCATGTAATTTTTAGTTTTAATTTATGTAAATCAGAGGAGATCAGAGTTTCATAGGAGAACGAGAATGAAGCTTGTGCTGAGAATGACACCGGTGTAAGGTTTCTTTCTTTTCTCTTATTGTTATGAAATCGAATCTGTAGTTACCTTTTTATGTACTTCGTTTTAGTGTTCTTCTTCTTCTTCTTCTTCTTCTTCTTTTCTACTTCACTCATTCTTGTACCAATTGCTATCCAAGTGAGTCTTATAGCATCGAAAGAGCCTTGCCTTGCGAGTGCCACCGATAGCTCATGACGATGGATTTGAGTCTCTCTGCATCATTTCATGCTTGTTTTGTCTTGATGATGTAATGTGGAAGAGACAATAATCAACTCTTATGGGCTATGCGCTGATTGCCTCCACTTCAAGGTAACATCGTCGCCAAAGATTCAAGGTAAGCCTTTGGTCAAAAGGAGGTAAGTAATTATTTTTAGTTTTTCTTTCTTTTCTTGTAACTTTAGTTTAGATCACCAACACCGCATCTTCCAAATCTTTTTCACTCTTTTTCATTTATTTGTACATAGTCATTTTCCATTTTTCTCCACCTTCTCATTCTACCACTTTCTTCCACACTTAACTTTAACCTAACTCTTTTTCATTTTCATTTCTTAAAACAAAGAAGAACCTTCATTTTTCTTCACAAAGATTTCAATACAAACCTTGAACGCTTCTATCGCTAACCCTCCGCATGGATCACGACCCGCATAGCTGTTGGCCCAAAGGCCTATCACCCTAGTTTTGATGATGATCAACTCATGAAGTTATGATTACTAATGATCTTGTGTTTAATTAGTGACAGATTCATTATCAAGATCTTAGTAGGTGCATAGCTCAACAAAGGATTAAATGTCAAGATTTGGAGCTAGCACGGGGTGATCCAAGGAGCTTTGGATCAAGCTTGGACCAAGTCAAGAAGATGAGAAGCCTTCAAGGGAAGACTTCAAGAAGTTGAAGACTTGTGTCTAGGTATAAGATTTGTATTTTTATTTTAGATAAAATGTAAAGGATAGAATAGTTGGTGGATTGCTCAAGTTCATATCACACATACACTCTTGATTTATGTGTTTTCATAAAAGATTTTTAGTTCTAGAAAAATACCGTTTTGGTTTTTGGTGTTTCAAATATACATGTGTTTTTAACCAAAACCTTTTTAGAACTCTCGTCCGTCCTTCTGATCTGCTCGACACACTTTTAGTTTTCTAGTCATAACTTTTGACTCCTATATTCAATTAACATGATTTAAATTGCATTTTAAAGATGACTTTCAGAGCTACATTTAATATTCAATAATCATCTTCTGATTTAAATGTTAAGAATGTCAAATATTGGGTTGAAGTCTAAAAAACAGTTTACAGTTTCTGATTTGATACCTTTGAGTATTTTATTGATAACTTTCAATTCCGAATTGATATTGATTTGATTTAAGTTGCATTAGAAAGAAGACTTCAATATCTACAAATTCATCCTATATACTTATTCCCAAATTCGAACGTTTTAGACCTCAAAACTGTGCTCCAAGTTAACCCATTGCACAGAGGTCGGTCGACCGGGCCGGTCGACCGACGTGCACAAAACTGTGCACGTCTGGCAGTTTTGTGCGGTCGACCGGGCCGGTCGACCGGAACTGAGAGCAGTGCTCTCTGTTCTTCTCGGTCGACCGGGCCAGTCGACCGGAGGCTCCAACGGTCGGATTTTTGACCGTTGGCGGTCGACCGGGCCGGTCGACCGGTAGCTCTGACAGAGCCCAACGGTCAGATTTTTCTGGCCTCTATAAAAGGGGGTTTTGTCATTGTTTTAAGCCAAGATTTTTGGAGACCTTAGAGCTAGTTTTTCCCAGTCTTTCTGAAGGGTTTTCTCCACAAAATTAGAGTCAATACTTCCAATTAAAAGGAGAGTTTTATCAAAGAGTGTAAAAGAGATTTTCTTGAGTTTTTCACCAAAGATTCTTTCCTTGCTTTCTCACACAAACACTTGAGCATCCATTGAGCTATTCATCCTATAGGTGTTGTAGTGAGAGTTTTTTTGTAGGTGATCAAGTGTTTAGATCACCAAGATTTCATCTTGTACTTTGAGGAGACGGGCAAGTGTGCTCGTGGTTGTTTAGGGTTCGGGTGCGAACTCTTGTAGCTTGAGGTGCGGCCTCGACGAGCCGGTGGGCTTGTGGTGTGTAAGGGACTAGAGAGTCCGAGGGCTTGTAGGTGTTGCGGCACCGAAGAGAGATCCGGTGGGATCTTGCATAGTGGAAATCCTTCGTGTGTCGAAGGCGGGGATGTAGAGCAAGTGTGCTCGAACCTCGAAACAAACCCTTTGTGTTTGCGATTGCTCACTCTTGCTCTCTTTCTCTTTTTGTCTCTATTTTATATCTTGCATTCAATTTATTGTGTTCATCTTATATATGCATGATACATTCCCTTGTGCTCATAATTGATATACATACTTGCTTGGGATTGTTGTTAACACTAGTATTCAACCAAGAGAGCCAACGCGGCACCTCAACCCATTCAAGGGGAATCTAGAGGAGTTTGTCCAGAGCCTCGCAAGGGGAATTCGGCAACACTCTTGTGTTATACATAAGTGTTGAATTAAAAGAAGTTTAATTTGGTCAACTTAGTTTTAATTCCGCATTATTTGTTCATAAGTGACCATTAGATTAGCCATCACCTATTCACCCCCCTCTAGGTGATCTTACAATTGGTATCAGAGCCAAGTGCTCTTGATATTAGGTCTAACAACCTAGAGTTAAAGATCCTCATTTTAGGCTAATCACAATATTTTGTACACACACCATGGACTTCATGTCACCACCCACCTTTGACATCCTTAACATCCAAATTTGGAAGGTTAAGATGTCATTGTACCTCAAAGCCTTAGGATTTCATGTCTATCTTGCCACTACTAATAATGCTTATTCTTTAGATGGTAAGAACATTGAGGCTAATGCAAAAGCCCTTCATGCTATCAAGTCAACCCTAAATGATGATTATTTATCTAGGGTTTCTAATGTTGAATCGGCTTTTGTAGTATGGAACATCATCACCTCCCTCGGCGAAAAAGATTTATACTATGCGGGGAGTGACTCGGACGTTGGGAGCGACACCTCCAACGTATGCTACATGGTCTAAGGGGATAACCCCCTTGAGGTAAACACCGAATCCGATGATGAGGATGTAGACATGTCATATGATGAGCTTGCTACCTTTTGTCATCTTGTGCTTGAAAAATATGACATGATTAAAAAGAAAAATAAAAATTTGAAAAAGGAACTTGATTGCATGCATGTAGAACATGACTCTTTTAGAAGTAACATTGCATGTTTAGAAAAAGATAATAAAATTTTGAAAAAGAATTTTGATGCCATGCTTAATGATAAAGATTTATTAGAAAATAAAATGGCATGCTTAGAAAAAGAAAATGAGTTTTTGAAAAATGAGAATGTTTCCCTTATGTCTAAATTAAATAATTTATGTAAAGGAAACATTGATTTGAAAAATAAAATTGATATGGTGGAAAAACAAAAAGAAGTTGTTTTTCAAGAGAATAAATCTTTAAAAAGAAAACTATGTGAAAAAGAAAAAGATTTTGTTTCTCAAAAGAAAAAGAAAATTGATCATATATCTCATCATACTTCTCATGCACACATTGATCAAAATGAGATTAAAAAGTTAAAAAATAAAATTGATAATTTGAGCTCTAATTTGAGCTCATGTGCATTCAATCATACTAGATTGGAATCCTTGTTTCAAAAGAAACAAGTTCCTCATACTCATGCACATTCACATCATGCACATGCTTATGATGCACATCATGCTCACACTCCCACTCATAAGTATGCTAAGGTGTATATATGTACACATTGTGGCCGCAAAGGCCATTTAGCAAAATTTTGTTATGAAAGGTTAAATGTTCTTATTTTTGATAAAAATAAAAATGCTTGGGTTCCTTACAAGACTAACCCCATAGGACCCAAGAAAATATGGGTACCAAATTCCCACCTTGTGTATTTGATGTAGGTGAGGAATCTCTCAAAACGTCGATAAATTTCTTCAGGCTCGATCAGTATTTCTTTCAAGCTTGAGAAACGTTCAGTATCCGACTCTTCAGAACTAAGGGCAAGTTGCTTCTTTTCGACTTACATGGTGTGGTGCTTGAACCTACCATGTTGGAAGTCACCTCCGGGTACTCAGCGTCGGAGAACAACTTCTTCTTGTGAGATCGTCATCTCTTGGAGGAGTTTGAGTTTGAAGCCTTTAATAATAGACTAAAAACTGACGGCTTAGTTATCTGAAAGTTGCAGTACAATCAGAGAGCACTGCCGAGATGAACTGCTCGTAATGACACTGAGGAGCGATTTGATGAGCACTCTTCTATCTCGCCAAGTAGTCCCTCAGATCCGTTGTAGAGTTATCTGAAGAACTAACCTCGAACCCATGGGGGTGAGAGCTTCTCAGCTCACATTTGAACTTGGCATCTTGGGGCTGGACGCGAACCTTGCGTTTTTGAAGTGAAATGCGATGGTCGCATTCTGGCGCAGCCTGAAGAGAAACGCAAAGGTCACGTTTTGATATTGTTAGCTGCTGAACATGACTCTCGCGTTTTAAAATTGAAACGCGAAGGTCATGTTCTGGCGCGGCCTTAGGCTGAACACATGTCTCGCGTTCTTGAAGTGAGACGCAGATCTCGCGTTTTGGCACAACTTGAGGCTAGACGCAAACTTCACGTTTTGGTACTGAAACGCGCAGCTCGTGAACGCGAGTATCGTGTTTTGTTGCAAAAACACAAGACTGAACGCGAGCTTCGCGTTTAGTGCCAACAGCACTGTCTTCTGCTTCTGTTTGCTGATGGCGAGCTCGATGTCTTTGTCGATGATCAGCAATCTGGTTGGCTCGTAGGAGTTGATGCTAACCCCCGCAAAATGAGTTTGTTGATCCTTAGGAGGAGTTTGGTGGCGAGATTGGCCTCCGCCACTGTGTTGGCCATAAACCAAAACATTGGCTTTGCGGGTCTCTTGAGAGACGTTGTCACAAGCCATATTGGCTTCACAAGAGGTTGTCAGACCCTCAAGAGAGATTGAACCACTTGCTTTGTCAAAAAGCATATGGGCTTATCTATGAGAAGTCTCTGAAGAGACTTGAGAGCAAGTCTTTCTTGAGACTTTGGGGCTAATGGAGTCCGAGGAGAGAAGTTGTTCGAACTTCTCTTGTCGAATTCAACGATGAGTGATTCGACGGTTGATCCGAGAAGCTTGAGGTCGGTTTGCGCTACGACTTTCTCATTGGTAGAGAAAATGGTCCCCAGTGGAGTCGCCATCTTTGTTTCCTCAGAAAAATTGAAGGCGTATAAAATCTTTATTTGATTGTAAAGAAAACTACAGCAGATCAATAATTCGATTATAAAAGAGGGAAGAATGGTTTGATCTCTCATATGTTTGAGGCTGGGGTCTTGATGTAGCGGTGGAGAGTGATTCTTGTTCTCCATTAACGAGCCGAACCGAAAGCTTAATTTTCGAATCTTCTTGCTCTCGTTGGAAGCGCGCTGGTCAACTATGAAACCTTAATCAGTGGATAAAACCTCAAAGAGATTAAAAACTCAACTTGAACTCAGCAAGTTTATAGAGTTTTCTCCTCCAATATAATGTGTATTCAGCAGCCTTGTGCTTAGCATTTATCCAGCTTCAAGTATCAAGTATCAAGTACGCTTTTTAGGGATTCTCCTCCTCTAAACTATGGCTTCTTGAGTTCCTCCTCCAGAACTCCCCCCTTTTCCCCTTAGTTATTTATAGAGGATTCTGAGGTGTAACCAACCCCTTAAATCTCTCCATAATAGGAGGGGTGAAACCAACCCCCCTAAATCTCTCCATAATGGGAAGTTATTCCCCATTATGTGGAGAGAAAATTGGGTTTAACTGACCAAGTTCGTGACTGTCAGTTACAGCAGAAACACGGGTCTCACGTTGAACGCAGACCTCGCTCTGATGTTAAGACGCGGAGCTCACAGGCTCGCGTCTGTGTTGGAACGCGGAGCTCACATGCTCGCTTTCAAGGTGAAACGTGAAGCTTCTCTAGCTTGCATTTGTGTTGAAACGCAGAGCTATACAGGCTCGCGTTTTAATGATGAAACACGACCCTGAGGTCTGCGTCTCAAAGAACAGCATGACCATCGCGTTTAGCAGAGACTGCGAGGTTCGCATCTGAGGTTAGAACGCAACCTCTGTGTTCGGCAAAGAACACGAGGTCCGAAACGCAACCTCCACGTCTGTGAGATTCGCGTCTGAGGCTTTGTCTTCAGTAATTTTTAGACAGCCTACACTTATTCAGGGTTTAAACTTGCATATACGTAATTGGTCATCTAACACAAACTAGAAGTAGTGGTGGATAGAGACTAATACGTCATAAAATAATTTAGTTACGCATGATAAAATTAAAGAAATTATGGTATAAAAAAGGAAGATCGCATAATAATAAAGAGAAAGGAAGCAAATAACAATGAAAAAGAAATTGAAAAAAAATAGAAGAACCTTATTATTGACGCGGTCACTTTCAATTCACAAAAGCTTCCTCCTTTACAAATTACTCTTGAACTAAACCCTAAAAAATTACAAAAAAATTCGGAAAAGAGATTAAAGAAAAATCCTAAGTATTGATTTTTAAATTGATTTTGAGATAATTCTCTGCTACTGCCTCTAGGGTGGTATTTATAGAAAAATTTGGAGAGTAGAATCCCA
Organism: Agave tequilana; assembly: GCA_038442645.1. Classification (NCBI taxonomy): domain Eukaryota; kingdom Viridiplantae; phylum Streptophyta; class Magnoliopsida; order Asparagales; family Asparagaceae; genus Agave; species Agave tequilana. The sequence continues at coordinate 15,534 of JAVJIF010013062.1, read as the reverse complement.
GTCGCAATTGTACACCCAACCGCCAAACAAGAGGCCAAAGGATAGCCGCATTTCTGCAGCAAAATATGGGGAGCTGGAGCTGTATTTTGGGCTCTAACTTCATCTCGTCCGTCCATCAGGAGATATATCTTCAAAATTTGCATTTGAATTTTTAATATTTTGATAATATCCTTTTATCCTTAACTTGGAGAACAAGTAATTAATAATCCGAATTTACCTTAATCCTCCTCCTTATATGAAATTAGGATTAACTTTATCCCATCCCTTCTTCTAGAAGCATATCTTCATATTTTGAGCTGTGGAGATGATGATACATCCTTTTCTTTCTCTTGATTTCAAATTGATTTAAAAAGATAGGATTTAGAGATAAAATAGAAGCTTCCTTTATCCTTATCTTCCCATTTAAATAACTACACACCATAATCAAAAAGAGGGTTAAATAGAAAAGTTTAATTAAGAATAATGAAATGTTAAATGTGCAAGTGTGACAATAAATATGCAAATATGAAATGTAATCACAGGTGTCGACTACTGCTGGAATTTTCAGATTTCGAGATGATTTCTGATTAAGATTTTGAAAGGGTTTCCGAATCCTTCCTTCTAAGGGTGGTTGATAGAATGGCTAAAATGATTTTGCTGAAGATTTGAAAAGCCTAGATTTATTCTAGATGTTTATAAAACCCCCTAGGGCTGTGGGTTTTAAATAGTGAACTTGAAAGAGAAATTTTCACTTTGTATTGAGAGTTTGAGAGATCCTTGAGAGAGATCCTTGTAAACTCTTGTATTGCTTCTCACGTTAATAAGATTTTCTCCCCCTCCTCTCCCAAATCTTTTGTTTCTTGATTTGTGTTCTTCCTCTTGTGATGATCAAAATATATTACTTGTTATGATAAATTTCTCGGTACTTTTGTAGTTACTCTTATTCTTTGGTGGTGTCTATCATAACATATAGAACACAAATGTCAGGAATAGACTGATAGAGCTGGCTTCAATGTTTGGAAGAAACCTTGTAGATGCTTCACTAGTGTTGGTTGCAGTTGGGAAACCTTTGTTCAGAGTTTATTGAGTTTATTACACCACCACCCAATACTCTACATCCCATGCAATCAACTAGTACCAGTTTCTGTATTGAAGGGCTGTTTGGATTCAAGGAATCCGAGTGAAGTGAGGAAGTGGGGAATCCTAATTGCTCATTTCCCTATCTATCCAAACACCGGAAAAGGAAAATAAGAAAACCCCCTTTTCCCTTTTTCATCTCTCCTTTTCACAACTATTTTCTCACTTCCAGAGTGCTACAGTTAATTTTGTGGTCATGTAAATCTCATTTATAATAAGTTATAGCATAAAACAGTTAATTTTTTGGTCATGTAAATCTCACTTGCATTCTAATTACAATCTATTTTTATTTTTCTTAATTAATTTTTATTTTAATATTATTTTGCGGTCAACTTTGTGGTCAACTTTTCCACTTCTACTTTTCATTACCATCCAAACACCGGAAAGGACAAAACATTTTCCAAATCACACTTCTCAACAACCATCCAAACACCGGAAAACTTACTACTCATTTCCCTTTTTCCTAAAGGAAATAAATCTTACTTCCTACTTCCTCACTTCACACCAATTCCTTAAATCCAAACAGACCCGAAAAGAAACTTCGCATGAAGTTATTTATTTCATTGTTATGCATACAATTACAAAGATTGTCTGTTTGGTTGTCGTAACTGGCCGTAATTCGTAGTTGTAATTGTAAAGTCTTTTACAATTGTATATGTGTTACATGTATGTAAATTTTACGGTGTTTGGTTGGTAATATAAAATTGTAAAGTGGGAAAGTGTATTGTACTTTACGGTGTTTAGTTGTCGTAATGTATAAGTCGTAAGTGAAAAAGTTGACCACAAAATTAACTATTTGGTGATTTTAAAAGTTTTAATACTGCAAATAAATATTAAAAAAAGTTAAATATTAAAAAATTTTAATATTAATATAAAAAAATATTACAAATTTGTATGACCACAAAATTAACTGTAACTGGGATGTAAGTGAGTGGTAACTGGGTTGCAAGTGAGTGTTAGTTGAGTTACGTAAGTCTTTTACAAATTACGGTCCAAACAAACGCCGTAGTTATAACTGGGTAGTAAGTCATTTACGAATTACAGAGTTTTACGTGAAACAAACGGCCCATTATCGTGTTCTTGAAAAAGAATATGAAGGACAGTATAGGTGCAAAGAAACAGGTTGATTATAAATGCTTCAATTGCAAAGATTTAAGAAACAATGCTCAGTTAGAAGAGTTATTTGGTTGATTGCAAATGCATTTGCCTCTTGGTTTTTTTTTTTTTTAATTATTTTTATGTTTGTTGTTTTTCTTTTGGGTTGGGTGGGGTTAATCTGAATCCAGATTCTGTAACTAGTTATAATGTTGTTTGTTTCTTAATTTTAATGTGGATCCCATCCGACACAAAGACTGCACTGCGGTTCGGGGCGTTCAGCGGGTTGGGTTCGCACTCGAACCCGCCCGAAAAACCCGGGTTTACAGTCTCTATGAAACCCAAACCTGTTTGGGTGGGTTTTCATAAGAATTTAAATAACCTTTTTATGCTTTTAATAACTTAGCTCTCACTGAAGTATAACAATTTAGATATTAACAAAATATAGCAAGCGTTTTTATTAAAACCGGTCAAGAGGAGGTTTCTTCCGTGACTCATATAGAAATTTTGTCTGTCCATCCGTCTTCTCCTTCTTTTTTCTTTCTCTCTTTTTCTCCTCCTGATCGATCGGTCGGTTTCTCACATGCTAGTTTTGATTTTTTATAGTTGTTGAATTAGACTAGAAGTTACGACCCGAACCCACAACCGGCGCGAGCCCCACGGACCGGGCGGGTTTTGTAGCCTTAAAAAACCTGCCCCCAAAATTTATTCGGGTACAAAAGCGGCTCAAAACCTGCGCAACTCGACCGGGAACAGCCCTAACCCCAATACTAATCTGGATCCGACCCATTCTGACTTCCTACTTTGAGCTTGGTTTTGATCACTCTTCTTCTCCTCCTCAAAATCCAGGTTTTACTCTCCGATCTCTGTTTCTCTCCCGCATTCGACTAGGGTTTCATTCCGGCGATCCGAGATGGCGCGAAACGAGGAGAAGGCGCAGTCGATGCTCAATCGCTTCATAACGATGAAGAACGAGGAGAAGAAGAAGCCCAAAGAGCGACGCCCTTACCTCGCCTCCGAGTGCCGAGACCTCGCCGATGCGGACAAATGGCGGAGCGAGATTCTTCGCGAGATTGGTGTCAAGGTCGCGGAGATCCAAAACGAAGGGCTCGGAGAGCACCGGCTCCGAGATCTCAACGACGAGATCAACAAGCTCCTGCGTGAGCGAGTTCACTGGGAGCGGCGAATCGTGGAGCTCGGCGGCCCGAATTATACGAAGAATTCCGCGAAGATGACGGACCTTGAAGGGAATATCATTGATGTTCCTTAGCCAAGCGGCCGTGGTCCAGGTTAGTATTATTAGCGATTTATACAGTTTGGGATTAACGAAACTTTAGCTATTATTTACAAATTTCGTCTGATTTAGATTATTTTACTTCGGATTATTACCTACAAATAACTCTATTTATTAGTGTTTGAATAAGCTAGATTTCGGTCGGTTGTTATTCAAATATAAGTTGGCGTTAATGTAAGTACTAATAAATGATAAATAGCTGAAAATTTTCCAGCAAAATTCCCAATTTTTGTTGAATGTTAGCTCATATTTGCAAATTTTTTTGCATATAGCAGAGGAAGTAGTAAACCTTTAAATTCGTTGATCCTTTTGATTTTGGCTACCTCTTGAAACCAAAGATATGATAGAAACTTGGTGAAACATTGTGCGAACTAAAAGCGCTGATGGGATCAAGTGTGGAATGTGGTAATGACTAAAATTTTCAACTCAAGGAATAGATATTATCAGGACATAAAAGATCATGTGTCCCAGTAACTAATTGTAAGTGTTCTTTTTTTTTTTTTTTTTTTTTTTAAACTTTTTTCTTTTACATACTCTTAAGTATTAATTGACATCGGTAAACCGTTGAGCGGTTCATAAAAAATTGATAATGAAGAACTATTTGGGAGCTAATTGGTTGACAAAAGTTATAGTATAATAATTCATTTTTTTCCTTGCTAATTGGAGAATATTGTGAAAATGCAGGTTATCGTTACTTTGGAGCAGCCAAGAAATTACTGGTGTTAAAGAACTTTTTGAGAAACCTCCTGAAATCATGAAAAGAAGATCAAGATATGATATTTATAGGAGGATAGATGCAAGTTATTACGGGTATAGGGATGATGAGGAGGGGATCTTGGAGAAGTTGGACTTGGAGGGGCCAGCAGAGGCAGAGATGAGGAAGAGAGCGATAGAAGAGTGGAAGAAGATGGACGAGATTAGAAAAGAGGCTAGGAAGGCAGTCAAGAGCGGGGAAGTGGTAATTGTGGGGGCACCGGTTCAGGAGATTTTGTTCGAGGGGGTAGAGGATGTCGTGGAGGAGGAGAAGAGACTGGAGAGGGAGAGGGAAGAAAAGGAGAAGAAGCAGGAATTCGTGGTTCATGTTCCACTGCCCGATGACAAGGAGATTGAGAGGATGGTGCTGGAGAAAAAGAAGTTGGAGTTATTGAGCAAGTATACGAGTGACATGTTGTTGGAGCAGAGTGAGGCGAAGGCCATGAAGGTTCACCTAGAGGGGGGGTGAATAGGTGATGGCTAATCTAATGGTCACTAAATGCCAAATAATGCGGAATTAAAACTATTATGACCTAATCTAAACTCTTATACTAAACACCATGTATAACACAAGAGTGTTGCCGAATTCCCCGTGAAGGGTTCTGGACAAACTCCTCTAGATTCCCCTTGATAAGGGTTGAGGTGCCGCGTTGGCTCTCTGGTTGAATACAAGTGTTAGCAAACAATCCCCAAGCAAGTATATCAATAAAGCACAATATGAATATCAAGCATGTAAGGATAAGCACAATAAAAGCATGGAAGATGTAAACAAGAGACGAAGAGAGAGTGAGCAATCGCAAACACAAGGGATTTATTTCGAGGTTCGAGCACACTTGCTCTACATCCCCGCCTTCGACACACGAGGATTTCCACTATGCTTGATCCCAATGGATCACTCCTCAGTGCCGCAACACCTACAATCCCTCGGACTCTCTAGTCCCGTACACACCGCAAGCCCCACAAGCTTGCCGAGGTTGCACCTAAACAAGAGTTCACACACGAACTCTAAACAACCGCGAACGCACTCGTCCGCCTCCTCAAGAAACAAGAAAAGATCTCTTGGTGATCTAAACACTTTGATTACCAATGAAAGCTCTCACTACAACACTCCTATAAGATGAATAATCAATGGGTTGCTCAAGTGTTTGTGTGAGAAAACAAGGAAAGAGATGGTGGTGGAAACTCAAGAAAATCTCTTTTAATCACTCTTGATAAACTCTCCTTTTGATTGGAAATATTTGCTCTAAAACAAGTGGAGAAAACCTCTTAAAAGAGTTGGGAAAACTGGTGAAAAATCCACTTGAAAATCTTAGAGAAAAACAATGCCCAAACCCCCAAATTTATAAGGCTAGAAAAACTAGCCGTTGGGGTCTGACAGAACTGTCGGTCGACCGCCCGGTTGACCGGCCAACGGTCATATTTTAGAATGTTGTGCCAACGGTCGACCGGTCAGTCGACCGAGCCAGGATATAGAGAGCAAGTCTCTCTGTCCAGTCGACCGCCCAGTCGACCGGGGCTTTCCAGAGAGCAGAGCTCTCTGGACGGTCGACCGGGTCGGTCGACCGGCCCTCCTGCCAGAACTGGCTGTGCACGTCGGTCGACCGGCCCGGTCGACCGGCTGAAGCCAGTACAGATCTGTGGGATTTAAAAACTTGATCTTTTTGGCTAAAATAAAATCCCATAAAATCATAGAAAATCTACAAAAATAGTTTTACCATATACTTTGATAAACAAACATGCTTGCACAAAATCAAGGCATGTTACAAATGATTTGGACTATTTTTGTAATATGAAAAAATTGGCTCAAATGAAAACAGTATTTTTCCAAACTTATTTTTTCAAACTTTGTTTTTTTCAAAACATCTCTAAATACAAAAACAAGATATTTAAACAACTTTGAAAGCATAGGTGTATGGATATGATCTACTACACAAACATGGTGAAATATTTATGTTTTTGACATTAAGCTTTAACTATGGTTTTGGATAAAAGATATGTATATAAGAAATTCAAAAAACCAAAAGGATTTTTCCAAAGTAAAAATTCTTTTATAAAAACAACTAAAACAAGAGTGTGTGTGTATATGTACTTGAGCAATCCACCAACTACTCTATCCTTTACATTTTATATAAAAATAAAATCTTCTAAAAAAAACCTAGACACAAGTCTTCATCTTCTTGAAGTCTTCACTTGAAGCCTTCTTGACTTGGTCCAAACACCGTGCTAGCTCCAAAAACTTGATTTTAAATCCTTTGTTGAAGCTATGCACCTACTAAGATTTTGATCATGAATCTGTCACTAATTAAACACAAGATCATTAGTACTATAACTACATGAGTTAATCATCATCAAAACTAGAGTGATGGGCCTTCGGGCCAACAGGCCATGCTTAATATTCACAGGTAATTGAACCTTTCTTGAATCATACGCAAGATTATCTTTCACTGCATTGCTTTTCGTTTCAATCTTTTCAGAAATCTATGACGTACTGTTGATGCTCAATTTTATCAGATGTTTTGCACTACATGTCTCAAACTGTACATTGATGGTTTCGTAGAAAGTTCTTAGTAGATACATAGAACCTATTAAATAACATTGGAATTGCCACGATGATTCTTCCTTCTGATAAGGTCTTAGGGTACCGTCTGACTTGTCTTCCTGCTCTGTTAAGCTATTTTGGTTAACCGTAATGTGGTCAATCTCTCGAAAGAGGTGTACCTAATGACAGGAGAAATGCTTTATTACAGAATTTTGCTATGATTTTACAGGCATAATAACCGCAAAGAATAATATGCAATTGTTAAATTTAGTGAGGATGATTGTCATAGAAGTGAAACAATATGTTAAAGGGAGAGAGAATCTAACTGAAGTGGGGAATCCAACTCAATATTGATATTGACTGTAATCAAAGTCTATTTTCCATATATGGCTGCATCATGAACAGATAATTGATTTATTTGTAGTAGAATATTTCAAGAAATGGACTATGAAGTGGGGAATCCAACTCAAATTGACGAGTTTTTATTGTTACAATGTGTTCTGTGGTCTTTTTAGGTCCTAAACTCGCAAACATTTTTAATTTGGTACTGAACTGAATTTGATTTTGATGAGAACATCACGTCATTTGAGAGCAAAAACGGTATGTTGCACTCCTTTGGTCCTAATTGTTTACACTTTAAGTTTTTTTAAATTTAGTTGTTTTCTTTATTTTGTTTTAGTACCACATCGGTTATATTCTGAATTTTGTTAAGCCTATAAATAGGCCTCAAGACCTCTTTAATGGTCGATAAATGAAGGAATAAATGAAAATTTATGGTTAAATTTTTGAGATTTGAGATCTTGAGGTTGGTGTAAGAAGTGTGAAACCTAATTTCGTGTAAGTGTGTGAAGCCCAAATTTATCCAATCCTTATTTCTTTTTCTCAAACTGTAATTTCCCTTTTTATTTCTTTTCTAAAACTCTAGTTTTCTTTTCTATTGAATTGAAGGTGATTGTGATCCACCCCATATTACATCAATTTTGGTATCAGACCCTAAGTTTTCAATCTCTTTCAAAATTTTCTCCCTTCTCCAAAACTCCAGCTTGCTGAAAAAATCAAAACTCTAGAGCTAGATCTCTCTCTCTCTCTTCTTTCTTTCCAGATTTCTTAGATTTAAAAAAAAAAAACAGAAAAAAGGAAAAAAAAGAAAAAGAAAAAAATACGCCATTGTTCATCTTCTCCTTCTCTTTCTTTCTCAAAAAATTCTTAATTCCTCGCCACCACCTTCCAACGCCCCATCCCCCTTCGTCTTCGCTGTGCCATCTGATCTCTTCCTCGGCCGCCTCTCCGCCATCGTCACCACCTTCAACAGAACCCACCGGCCACCACCCATAGCCAACACCCCCGCCTGCAATGGTGCTAGATCCACCTCCCTCGACCTCGTCTTCACCCAATCCTCACCGCCGACAAGATCTCATCTCAGAGACGTGCCGCCGACATCTACTTCGTCGTCACCAACCATCAGATCTCATCGTCACCGCAATCATCAGATTAGACTACACTGTCGCCGACTGCAGACAACTCCACCGCCTCTCTCCATCTTCTTCCTTTTAATCTTCATCGTCTTCACCGCAGTGATCAGATCAGCACTACGGCCATCAGATCTCGACGAGATCTCCACAAGCTTTTGAGAAAATCTCGACAACCTAGCTTGACAACCAACTTTATCTTTTCTTCTCGCCGATGACGCTGACTGCCTTGATCAATCTCAACTTCCTCTCGCCGCCTCTTCTTTTCGTCTTTGCCACGACTACACCTTACCCTCTTCTCGATCTCGTCTTCATCTTTGCCATCTCCGTCGTCTTCGACTTCGCGACCCTCGTCGCCTTCCCGCTGCCTTCAGATCCAGCTTAGATTCGCCCGACAATGTTAACCATCACATCCAAATCCATCAACCACTCCTGTAGCGCTGCGAAGGTCATCAAACATCCAACAAGTGATCTGGGTCAAGATTATCTTGCTCGACCCGTTTCGGTTGTGATTCAGGTCTGACTTTGCAGACCCGCTACATCCCAATCTAACCCGCAATCAAACTTCAGCCCAAGACCTGACCCGCCATCAAGTTCAAATCCGACCCGCTTGCAACTAGAATCTGACCCGACTTGAGCCAACAGAGCCTCGACTCAGACCCGAGCCGACTGATCCGAGTCGACCCGAGTCGACTCAGTCCTGCTCGGTTTTGACTCAGTCTCGACTCAATTTAACTCAGCCCTGACTCGGTTGAAGTTGGATCAGAAGTTGTTTTGAGCCGGTTTCAAGACCGATTTGAGCCGTTTTTGAAGCAGTCTTCTCTTAGTCACGTCTAGTCTGTGTTGCAGCTGTTCTAGGAGCTTCCCTGTAAGAATTTCAGCCATCAGTTGTGGATAATTGTCCAATGACTCTTACAGACTTACGCTCGAGCGTGAAACTGCTCATCACCTCAGGTAATATCATAATTTGATCTAATTCTTTTTGTTGTTCATTCTTGTAAACTCTAGTGTTATGCATTTATTTGTACTTTATTATGTATAATTGTTAATATTTATTCTCATTGTCAGTTGCTTAACATCATTTAGAATAACATTTTCTTGCATATAGAGATTGAGCCTTTTAGGATTGTAATTTTCATCATTTTGTGCATGCATTTAGATTTGTCTGGATTTAAGAACTTTGCATAATTATTTGCTTGTTTGTATTCTTTTGCATTGCAGTCTGTCCTATGTTAAGTTGTAGATATGCTTGAGTTTAGCACGAGATTTTGTTGGCGTCTCCCAGAGTCATGAAACACGGACTCAGAATATCGCACTAGAGGAATTATTATGATTAGCGTGTTGCTGAATCACGAAATACGGATGCACAATATCACACTAGAGAGTGGAATTATTCTGATTGGCATGTTGTTAAGTCACGAAATACGGAGTCACAATCACACTAGAGGGTGTAAGTATTATGATTGGCGTGTTATTAGGAAAGATGAAGTCCAACGAAATAGCAGCATAGTACCTATCGATTTTATGATACGTACGACCCTCATAAATTTTGTGATTGGATAACGCACTTGGACCACTATTTTGATTTGTATGAATTTTCTGATGCGCGTAGAGTCTGATTTGTTACGTGTAAAATAAAATCTACAGCTCTAAATTATTGGATTATCGTAGAAAGACAACTAGAGATAACATATTTCAGACTTATTGAGACGTGGGATGAAATGCAGAAAAAGTTATAAGGAAAATTTTATTCCCTCTAGATCTCGATTGTTTTAAAATATTTTTATCTATGTCTGGAAGACTTGTCTGTTCTTGAGTATAAGCTTAAATTTGAGTATCTTATATTTGAATGTAGCTTTCAAATAGATCATCTTCCTACTATATATATATACACACACACACACAGATTGAGACTTGATTTCAAAAGAGAGCTGGTCTTACATGTCATGAAGTCTGTCAAAGAGACATTTCTTTTGGCTTAGAGCTAGAATTATCCACTTTCAAAACCAGAAAGCGACATTCTTCGTGTAAGGGATATTGATACTATGCTTACGAGTACCCCTCGATCAAGTGTTCAAAGTGTAAAAATTTTGAGCATTATGATTAGCGTCCCTCAATCAAGTGTTCTAAGTGTGAAAATTTTGAACATTATGATTACCAGTGCCCCTCAAAGAGTTAACATACTGATAATGTATAAATTGATGACATTGATAATTCGATTGTTGAGGATGTCCCCATTCCTTCTAAGGTGCTAGTGTTGTTGATGAGTTAGTGAAGTCTAGTACATCAACACGTGATGAGAGTCATGTTCATGATGAGAGTATTATGACATTCATGATGCATTAGTTGAGTCTAGTACACTTATACTAGATGATGTGGATGTTTCAGAGGATGCTACTAGTGATTTTGAGCATGTATTAGTGGAGTCTAGTATGCTTGTACAGGTTGTTAGGTATTCACTTGCCATAACTTCGATAGAGGACAGGATTGAGCTTGAGATAGTTGATACTAGCGTCGTTACATCTAGTAAGTCATCTGAGTTCTCTCGTATAGATTGTGGTTTTGTGGTTGCTCCTAACTTTTCCTCCTTTAGTGAGTTGTGAAATTCTTTACTATGGTTCATCATGCTACCCTAGTGTTTCTTCTTTTATTAACTGTTTGGAGCTATTTTCTGACTTTAGCCATATTTCTGTTAGTCCTAATGATGTTATACCATTAGCGGTATCTGATGTACATCCTCTTAGGAAACCACATATGTCTCTTTGTCCTATTTTTAGGAGTTTTACCTAGTGAGTTTGTTGCATTGCATTTGCCTAAAATGCATGATGAGACGCATAAACATATAACAATTTGCAATGATAACTATAAATTTATCTAACCACATAGTATTTTTGCAGAAATTTACAGCTAAAATGTGGTAATTGTTACGATTCACTCTGAGAGGTTCTTCTCGGGACTGTGAGTCAATTGCACGCTCGACGTATATGTCCTCTTAGTCTTAAGGAGGATTACTTCTATTACTGATAAGTTGGATTTATCATGGGATCTTGGTATCAAATCGGTGTTTTAGTGGAGCGTTTTGACTCTTTCTGTTGCATTTGCCTTTCCAAATCGATCATCTACCGCAGCTGATCTGTCACGGAGGCCCGTCCCACCTTTACTACCTTGGTTCGGACTTGATGCAAATTGACGGTTTCTCACACCACCACCATGACCCGATTGAGATGTTTCGTGTGGGAGGTTTGCACTCGACAGGGTCGATTTTTCCTACCTCTGGAGAAATGATGAGGACATCACGCCGTTTGAGAGTAAGTCTACACTAGAAGACGGCATACTGCATTCCTTTGATCCTAGTTGTTTAGATTTTAAGTTTATTTTAAATTTAGTTGTTTTCCTTTATTTTATTTTTAGTACCATATTGGTTATATTTTGGGAATTGTATTTTGTAAAGTCTATAAACAAGCCTCAAGACCTCTTTAGTAGTCAATAATGAATGAATGAATAAAAAATATTAGTTAAATTCTTGAGACTGAGATCTTGAGATTGGTTAAGGGGTGTGAAGCCTAATTTGGGTAAGGGGCGTGAAGCCCAAATTTATCCTATTCTTATTTCTTTTTCTCAAACTCTAATTTTCTCTTCATATTTTTTTTTCCCAAAACCATAGTTTCCTTTTCTATTGAATTGAAGGCGATTGTGATCCACCCCATATTACATCAGATTTTATGGACAGATGTGTTGCAAATAGAAGTAATCTCACCTTTCATATGGCTGTTCTCTCTGCTCTGTTTCCTGCCCTATTATAAATTATTTTATTACATCATTTTAAACCTTGAAACCCTATCACATGCAACACATACTTCAGAGGTTTCACAGTTTAGAACCAATTCGGCTTCAAAGTCTGATCAGTCACCACCTTTTTTCGCTCTTTCACTATTTCAAATCGATGTCAACAGAGACAAAAAGACAACAGAGAAAAGGAGAGGAAAAAAGAAATAGATGGACTGTACAACCTTAATGTTCGTTTCTCATCATTCTTATAACTGAATTTTTCACCCATAAGCTTCCTTTCTGAATACAAATTCCATTGAACACCTGATTCTCCAAACATCTGATAAAACCTTCATACTGTGTTAATTGTATCTTAATTGTTCACCCTTGGGAGGAAGGCTATACGTAGTGGCGTAAACATATCTGGAACAGCTAAAAAAATTTGAGATCAAGAGTAAATGTTAAATGAGAGATATCATACTAGTTCAAGACCTGCCTCACAATTCCATCAAATGTAGAGTTTTTAAATGTTTCCAATGGATTTTTAAATGAAACAAAAAAAGGGAAGAAATTTGTCACTAAGAAATCATTTCTACAGTCAAATAGAAGTGACATGAAACAAAAAGAAAATATAAAACTGATTGAGGGCTTATGTATTACACAGAAGATTGTTGTAGGAACCCCAAACTTTTCAGCCTTTTTGTTTTCTGTGGCTTTGAGGTTCAAATGTCCGGCGAATGTAATCTAATAACCATGGTTGACAGGCTTTATCGGTTTCCTCACTCCCCATTTTCAAGTTGATGTGAAGAACCAATTTAAAGCCAATCACCCAGATTCTTCATACTTTGATTTCAAGTTGACCACAATCTTAACAAATTAAATGCTTCTGGTGTTAAGTTTGATAATGACCATTGTTTGAAAGAGCTAATCTGAAAGTTATGTTAAGGTTATAGTTTGTTCGTGGTGTACTGACTGCCAGGTGGTAAAGCACAGATACTAGTTTGAATTGCTATTAGGGACTTTCTATTTTATTCAATTTGAGGAATTGGCCTCAAAGAGTTGGTGAAACTGTGTCAGAATGTTTGATAAAGGAGTCTAAAGTTCAAGTGGACAAATATGGTTTCAGCTAAACAATCTGTGAGAACATTTTAAATCGTCCAACAAGTCAACTGTCTCTCCTCGTGTTGAATTCTTAGGCATTGCTGTAAGTTATATAAAGAGTCTTTCTTGGTGGAACATTCTTTTAGCAGTATTCTCTATTATATATTTAGCATGTTATGAAACTCTACTGATAAAATTCCAAGTTTTTAGCATATGTATAAATATAATCTGTACTGCTCTTATAATCCACCCTTCACTCCTAATAGGTAATATTGGTAGCTTGTGCTGTTGAAATGTCTTCTTGGTCGCTTTCCTGGATGTCAGTGGCTGAAGAGGAACAAAGATCTTGATTCCTTTCACTGGGCATTTCTCCAGTATTTTTTTCCTACTTTGATGCATACTGAGCTGCAGCTGCACCTCCCTTCAAGCTGTATCCGTGCATAATTGCAGTCTCTTTAATGATTAATTGCATGCTTGTGGGAATGGTGGCTATGAATTGTATTTCAGCCTCTCATGGCCAATTGTACAAGCGCTATATATACATCAAGGAATCGAAAACCTAATTCAGATGGAAAGTTGTTCTCTCAGTGTTCTAAATATCCCCGATATTGCGCCGATACTGCGTTTACGGCATCTAGCCGCAATGATTTGGCACATCCAAACCGATATAGCATTTTTCATCCAAAATTGCCGATAAATAGGCATGAACCCGATATATCGGCCGCAATTTCAGCGATTTTAGACCCGATATAGCGTTTTACACCTAATTTTTAGGTTAGGTATTTGGGTAATTTGAGTGATGTGTCAATGTGCCATTTTTGAAGATTTTACACTTGGATAGTGATTATGGATTCATAGGCTTAATGCAAGTTATCGAGTTAAGTATATCTTAAATATAATAAGTATGATGTTTATGTAGATTTATATAATTTATGCATATATTGTCTTATTGAGTTGCGATTTAAGACAAGAAAATATGTATATTTACAGTCTGATTTTGACATCCGATTTTGAAAATATCCCCGATATATTCCGATATATCCCCATCTCCGATAAATTTTTTCGACCGATGTAGCACCTGTGGCCGCCATTTAGAACATTGTGTTCTCTACAAGAATTACATGTCATCTTAGCTTTTCGTTGACCCAGAAATTTTAGAAACTTTAAGAATTTAGCTCTGTGTCCTGTTCTTTGCTCTAGTGTGTGCGGTATTTCTAGTCGTCAAATTCTGTAGGATGTAACTGAAGAAGTGAGATTTCAGCTCCACTGACATGATACTTTGAGCAGCACATTTTTGCCCCCAATTTGGAAATCTTTCTACCATTTCAGTTTATCATCATCATTATTTTAACCCCCCCGGGCACAAAATTTAGAATGGGTGGGTCATTCCAAAATGAGACCTTTTCATTTTAATCCACTTGAAAAGGATAAAATAAATGGAGGACTGGCCCCAAGCATGTTATATCCTTGTAATTTGCAAGATTATAGTTAGATGTTTATTAAATCTTTGTACTCTTTATGGTTTGTGGTATCTGTTAGTGAGGGGATCCAATCTCATTCAATTATTCTCTGTCCCTTGCACTGTCTTTTAGCTTCAAACAAGTCTCTGCTGCTGCTCTCTCTAACCCAAGAGCTACTAGCTCTTCTATATGGTCAGAACCAGATGGCTGCTGCTCTGGTGCTCTGGCCGACCGACCACGGTCCGAGGCCGTTACCCATCGAAACTGTCGAGATCTCTCGAAGCGGCGATCCCCGCCGTCCACATGAGGATGAAGACAAGCAGAGAGAGACTATTTTGAAAATGCCCACAGCAAGAGTGATAACAGCAGTGAGTACTACAGGGCAGGTGGTCATCCCAGTGGCAACCAAGAGTACGGAGAGACAGGTGATGAGATCAAAGCAGCTCTTTACAAGGCAGTGGAAGGTAAGTGTGTGTGTAAATATTTCCATTTAGAGTGAAGAAGAGTATAGCAATGCTGATGATTGGATGTTGGTTAAGGATTTGTGTTGGTTCAAGGAATCAATAGAGGGATATTTGGGCCACATCTGCAAAGAAATCAGGAGCAGGTTGAGCTGCTGGAGTCCAGAAATCCCACACCTCACCCAACACATAACCTTTTGGACAAGGTATTATCATCCTCAATTTCACTGAAATCATTTCTTGTTCACGACTCATCTTTCTTTATTTTTGTGAGAATGCTCTTAAAAAACTGACTTGTGAAGAAAAGGTGGATGGGAATTTGAAGCTAGCTTGCAGTACTATCTCAATACTGGGGGACAAAGAGAACAACAGGATTGCGCGATTTTGCTACTCTTGGGATTTCTTTCAGAAAATCAATGTTGCTAATGTGAGGTAACTGCATCTCTGTTTTATGGTACTTGCAATTTCATCAAGCTCC